>JAJQOW010000228.1:135000-150313 GCA_037975125.1 Latrodectus hesperus
ATGCTGCAAATAAGTTGTTTCAGAAATCTATCTACAGCGTGTTTTGTGACACCGCTTCAAAATTCTGTAAGGAAAAATATTGTCCATTTTATATATATATATATATATATATATATATATATATATATATATATATATATATATATATATATATATATATATATATATATATATATATATATATATATATATATATGTATGTATATATATATGTATATATATATATATATATATATATATGTATATATATATATATACATATATATATATATATACATATATATATATATATATATACATATACATATATATATATATATATATATATATATATATATATATATATATATATATATATATATATATATATATATATATATATATATATATATATATATATATATATATATATATATATATATATACATATACATATATATATATATATATATATATATATATATATATATATATATATATATATATATATATATATATATATATATATATATATATATATATATATATATATATATATATATATATATATATATATATATATATATATATATATATATATATATACATATATATATATATATATATATATATATATATATATATATATATATATATATATATATATATATATATATATATATATATACATATATATATATATATATATATATATATATATATATATATATATATATATATATATATATATATATATATATATATATATATATATATATATATATATATATATATATATATATATATATATATATATATATATATATATATATATATATATATATATATATATATATATATATATATATATATATATATATATATATATATATATATATATATATATATATATATATATATATATATATATATATATATATATATATATATATATATATATATATATATATATATATATATATATATATATATATATATATATATATATATATATATATATATATATATATATATATATACATATATATATATATATACATATACATATATATATATATATATATATATATATATATATATATATATATATATATATATATATATATATATATATATACACATATATATATATACATATATATATATATATATATATATATATATATATATATATATATATATATATATATATATATATATATATATATATATATATATATATATATATATATATATATATATATATATATATATATATATATATATATATATATATATATATATATATATATATATATATATATATATATACAATATTTTAATAAAGACGTTAAGATGTGTGTAAATCACTTATAAAGAATTTCCTGATTGGCTATTTAAAAGTTATTTCCTGATCTGCGAATATAGTTTCAAGCATCAACTACTTGAAAATTAACTCGAAGTGTATTTCTTCGATGCGGAATTTAAGGGAGAACTGATCGCCATGGCACGTAGTTCAATTCGTGGGTCGCAGTCGTGTCACGTGAGTGGACAGTGTCGATGACGCAGACCACTTTTCCGAATTGTCGATTCTAGTCTAATTAGTTCTCAAGTAGTAAAGGAGTACAGTTGAAAAGAAAAACAGTCATGATGAATCAACAAGTATTTAAACTTGTGTGTGTGTGCTCTTTGTTCCAAATATATTTGACAGAAGATTACACATATGGTTGGAGGAAGTTAAATAAAGAATAGAAAAAATAAAATTCGTATTTTATCTTTCGTCATACATTTAGTTTCTGCACATGGTTTTGATATTAATTTAGTTATTATTACTACCAATAATTTTCCAACTGTAATTCCAAACGTATCAGAAACTGTTGATGAAGTTTAATCTCAATTTTCACATTTTTGTTCTTGAGTATGCTATTTTTCTAAAACATTCTATTTACGAAGGAAAATTTTGATCACATGATTTCCCTGTTTTCCGATCAAAAACAATATATTCTGGTTCGTTAATGTCCATTAAAATACATAAAATTCTTATCTTTATTTTTTAAATAGCCTCCATTTCATGGGATTAAAAGGAATATTTAGATTTCGTCTTGCTCGTTTTTTATTTCCACGGATACAGTTTAAGTTTAAACAATGACTGCCAGAAGATGGGGTTAAAGTTCAAATCATCTATCCAGTCCACAGAATCAAATTTATAAGATTAAAAATCTTGTATAATAAAATAAGAATATTATTTTCATAAGAATAAGGTTTTTTTTTAACAGGTGAAAATTATTCTGCTGTTGAAATATTGAAGATCTCTTAGTGAAACATTTTACCTGTTAATATAAGATTACGAATGCTTAACACACAAATAAATGCATTAAAATTTTGTATAAATAATGAATATTAATAATTTTCAAAATGAGACATGTGATAGAAGCTCAGTTCACTTTCTATTTTGCTTGCAAAGGAATGTACACGCATGTCAATGAAGTTTCTAGTCTTAGAGGATGTATTTAGGTCTCGTGCACATTTATCCAATTCATGGTTTTTAATGAAGTAGGTTGCTACAAATCAATTGCCTTTTGCAATGTTTTCCATTATTGGAATGTTCTTTTTAATTTTACAATACTGAGAAGAGACAGCACATATTTCTATTGTAATTTTCTTGTGATTTTTCTTGTGTACTCAAAGACAATTTGAGGGCGGAAATGTTTACAATTTTCTTTCCATGTGTATATATGATTTCTCTGATGCTTCTTGTGAGAGCTACTTTTAGAGAAACTTTCACCTACAATATTTCTAGATGAATGATTTGTCTGTACCAAGAAATTTTTCTTGAAATTTTAAATTGGATCTTGCAGAGAAATACTGTTTGCAATACTTAATGCTCGCAAGTTGAATCAAAATGGTTCTCATGACAATTCTCGAGTGAGTTTCTTATGTGATCCTTCTTGAGATAGGCTATGCGGAAAAATCATCGCTCACACGATGTTTACTATTGTATGTCGGCTTTCCAGTCGTAAGTCCTTTCGTGAACTCGAAAAATGAAATTTCAGATAAATTATTGTCCATCATAGTAGAATGCTGCAAATAAGTTGTTTCAGAAATCTATCTACAGCGTGTTTTGTGACACCGCTTCAAAATTCTGTAAGGAAAAATATTGTCCATTTTATATATATATATATATATATATATATATATATATATATATATATATATATATATATATAATATATATTCATATGACCACACTCGTTTCACGTTTGCCCAAGGTTACCTCTTCGAGAGATTTATCGCCCACACTATTCACATCTATGAGACCTCTCTCCAGTAAGACCTTTGGTAAACACATAAATTTCGGTAACTGAGGAAGGATTTTCCTCAGGTTTTGTTCAAAATAATCATCTATTAGCAACCACTCATGTTTTCTCTTTATACTTTGAAGTCAAGAATTTGCTAACATCTAATCCTATCGCACGAATTGCATGTACAATAGTTTCATTTGTGAAGCGACGCTCAAGTGACTGTTAGGCAGGTAGGTATAAGGGACAATCTACGAAAATTTAATCTGATGTGAGAATTTAAGATATATTATTTATTAAAAGGTCACATTTCGATATCAATTTCTTGTAAACATTTAATCATAAATAGAAAATCATTGATCGTGATTCTGACTAAAATATTAGTGGCGAAATTCTGGGCAAAAAAATGAAATTTAAAATGGGAGATAAAATACAAGCTAAGTTTGCTCAATCCTTTTTAACCTCCTAAGCCTTTATCATTTATCTTCAATTCTCTTTGGAACAAAAATAGCAAGTGACCTATAAAAGTAATGCCATTTGATTCATAAACAATGGTAAGTGCGCTAATCATGCGGCTTGCTGCTTTGTCGTAAGCGTTCCTTTCGCGAAAATGTCTACTAACTCTAATTGTTGGTTCTAAGGAATTTAGTTGCTGATTTATCTCTGTGGTCACTGCAGTTGTTTGCGTTTTAGATCCGCTTCAATACTCATCGGTCTCACACTGAGCTTCTCATTCCTTCACCATTTTGTTTCACCGTATTTGTCTTGTCGTGCTATATAGATTCTGTCATGATTTTAGACACCGTATTTCCAGGAGTGCCTCGGGAATAATGAATCTCACTTACTCCCCTTAAAGGGCATTTACAATTTTAACTTTTACTTGGAATTAACTTTTTGACTTTGAACAGTCAAGACTTATCCTTTTATGGCTTAAAAAATCCATGACTTACAGAAGTTTAATAAAGCTTCAACATTTACCAGAATATATACCGATTATAAAATATAACGTGGTAGCTGTTCTTATATTTTCATTCTTCCGAAGAGCATTAAAAAATTGTACTTTCATTCAGAAAAAGTTTCCATTTTGATAATCACCTGTACAACACTGAAAATTTCGCAAAATGTTGTTGCTGTGGCTGTTGTTGCTTATGTCCAAGGGGTCTGACGGAGTCAGACCAAATCAAGGAGTCCGTTGACGGAAAGGAAATCCATGAAAAGGTGGAGAGAAGGGTAGACATCGTCCCATGATACATTCATACAATCCAGGATATGCTCAAGAGAAGCTTGGTCCCGGTGGCATTTAGGACAGCGGTGGAAGGTCTTGTTTACCGCTACAAAAGTGAGACATTTCAGGTGGCCAGAGGCAAGGCAAGTTCTGGATTTCCTATCACAGGAAAGAGCCAGAGAAAGTCACGGCTTTCTACCCTTGTAGAAGGGGTAAGTCAAAGATACCTGCCAATCGGTTTTAAACTGGACTTTCCTCAGGGAAAAAAGTTCAAGGTAGGTGAGCGCGAGGAAGAAGGAGCAGGATGACCCTCTTTTGCTAAAGTGTCTGTTTCTTTGCCTTTAATATCCACGTGGCCGAGCTGGCAGCCGAATGGTTAGCGCTCTTGCCTTCGGTTCAACAGTTCGTGGGTTCGAATCCCACCTTGCGCATGGATATTTGTAGTGGTTCGGAATCCACTTTAAACCGTAGTTCCCGGTCTAATTAGCCCTCGTGTGCAAAAAATGACCATTGAGCTTCAAACAAATATCCACGTGAGACGGGATCCATTGAAAATAGATATTATGCCGAAGGGAGGTAATTTTGAGCTTGTGTAGAATAAAAAGGCTTGTTTGGTCTCCCAAGCAGATCCATTTTAGCATATGATTTCTCAATATAAAGATCTCAAATTTTTTCTCAAAATGGAAATCTTAAATTAAATTGTTTTTACTACCACACTAAACTTAACTTACGAACAGTAAATATTTTAAGCAATAATAAACATTTCTAGAAAGTTTGCCGAAAAAGAAAATCTCATTTTTTATGTTCTGTTAAATAATATTAAATATTTAATTGATCTTTATTTCCTCATTTCTTCTTTATCTCATAATAAAATTATTGAATTAAAAGAAAATATTTTAATTCTGGTGTTATTTTCTGTCCTTTTAATAAATACGTACTTTCAAATAAATATTATAAAACAATTACAGATCTCATAATAGAGCATTTTCTGAAAGATATTTACAAATATATTAAGATTTGATATTAGTAAACCTAATTGAAAAAATTACCATTTTAAATATAGTTCTACTGAAGGAAAATTTATTCCATGTTGTTGTCGTCGTGTGACAAGTGAAAAGAGAAGAAAAGGTAAAAAAATACAAGTCATAAGGGACCAAAGGCATGGAGCATTGCCCTGGCCACATCTTCAACTTTTTCGGTTTAGAGGGTGTCATGGCAGCAGTTGGGGTCGATGCTGAAGAAGGTCGAGGCAACAGAGAGGCAGTTGAAAAGATGCCTCGGATCTAGTGGAACTCCTGTGCAGTGCCTGCATTCTGCGTATGTTCAAGATCCGTCGGGCATTATTTTCATACCCCTCGTGTGCCCAGTCCACATTCTGCTGATGGTAGAGGTAATACCACGATCAGGATTAAGCTCCGGTAGGCACCATTTTTTCCGTAATCTCTCGCAGAGCTGATGCCTTGCGACGGCATTTGCATCGAAGCAAGTGGTAGTCGTGGGAAAGGGATTGATATTTGCAGACTCCTTGGCGAGGGAGTCTGCCTGTTCATTTTCCTCGATGTTAACATGGGCAGGGGCCCATTGGATGGTGCAACTATGGTGGACAGAAGCCTGTTGATGTCTTGGGGTAAGTCTCGTTTTACCTCCTTTAATGTCCTCCAGAGCAGATTTGCAGTCAGAGAATATGTTGATGCCATTCGAGAGGACTGACTGTGAGGTAAAGGATAAGAGCTGCCTTTGTGCCAATCAGTTCACTGGTGAAGTTGGAGACAATTTTTCCAGCTGCAGCCCGATGTTTGAGGAATGATTGGTCTGGAAGGATAAGGAAAATGCCAGAACCTCCCCTGTCACATTCTGAGTTGGAAGAACCGTCAGTGTAAGCGGTGAAAAGGTCTGGTTTGGAAAGCTTGGAACTTTATTTCATATAAGGTTTGAATAAAAAATATAATTTTTATTCAAAACGCACAGTTTTGAATAAATTTTGTTAATTTACTCTTCCAAATAAAACAATACAAAATTTCCAAAAATCTTTTCTGTGAAAAATCATTAATTAATATGTAACATTTACACAAAAGTGTTATATGGTTATTTGTTGGTGATCATCATACCACAATGTAAAAAGACAAAGGTGCATTAAGTATTCATAGAAGACTAAGGTATTTAATATTTTAAAAGTTATGCAAACATTTTATTTAATCTTTGTATTAATGCTACTTTGAGTATTCTGTGTATTCTATTAAATACAACATTAAAATCTAAATATTTCTCAATTTTCAGAATGATTCCTATAATTTGATGCATAAACTACTTAACTTTAGTTTTTCTTGGATGCATATAAATGTAGTAATGTAACATTAAATACCAACAAAAATTCAATAAAATTTTGTAAAATATTTTTGAAATGTTAATCTATAAAAGTATGCGCTTAGCATAAGTAATTGTAGTTTCAATTATTAGGTTATTTGTAAGTTTTGATACCATTTTCTGATTACGGCAATTTGCTATTTAAAATTGATACACATTCATAAAATCTGAATTTAATTCATAGTTTGCAGATTTTAGTTAAAAATCTCATTTTGTTCCATAAAAAATGTTGATCAAAATTTCAATTACTTTGTTTAAAATCTGCAAGTTTCCTGTAATTTTAAAATGGATAAAAATTTCGTATTGCTTCCTGGGTAATTAAATTATATTTTAGTTATTATTATATTTTAGTATTAATTATTATTTTAGTACATTTTTATTAATTACCTTAAATTATATTTGAGTATATTTTATATTCAGGTATGGTTTGTTCATATAAAATAATTCATAATTGTTTAGTTTGAAATCTAATGTAAACATTAAATGTGAGAAGTGCACTGACATGTTGCAATTAATATTTTTAAACAGAATTACAAATACTAACGACAAAATTGTACTCAATAACAACTCCAGACACTTCATATTCTGAATAATTTCATTTTAAAAGCCAATTATTAATGTTAACAGAAGTTTATAAAATAAATTGACAGTTTAATCACATTTGTCCAGAAAAGTTACAGGATTTTGAAACATTAATATAAATTTTTATTTCATAACTTTATTGAAAATTTATTTACTCTAAGCTAAAAGCGATAATTTGAATTGGGGATAAACAAATTGTCGAAATATTATGAATCAATGTGTTTCTAAAATGTTTGAAGAAACGAACTATTCTTTATGCAAAACGTTTGCAAGCGCTTCTAATAACGGAGATGAAATCATGGAAAAGTGCCTAATATTAAACGAGCAACCTTACCCACACTTCCTTCAGAGTAGCATTGAGTATAGTGTTTGATATTTCATTCAAAGATTTCCACATCCATCTCCCACCCCCACTATATTCAAACTATATGAAATGTCAAAATTTTTAATGAATTTTTTAAAAATATAAGCTATTAAATATCCTTAAAGTCGCTTTTCTTATATCTTGTATGGTCCAACTAATCTGTATGTTTCTATGGCTACATTTAAAGTAAAATCTATTCCTTCAAAATAATTTAATTTTAATATTAAATTATGGAAAAGTGACTAATATTAAACCCGCCACCTTCCCCATACGTCCATCCAAGTAGCATTGAGTATGATGTATTTTATTTCATTCAAAGATTTCCACAACCATCTCCCACCCCCACTATACTCAACCTATATGAAATGCCAAAATTTTTAATGAATTTTTTAAAAATATAAGCTATTAAATATCCTTACTTAAAGTCGCTTTTCTTATATCTTGTATGGTCCAACTAATCTGTATGTTTCTATGGCTACATTTAAAGTAAAATCTATTCCTTCAAAATAATTTAATTTTAATATTAAATTATGGAAAAGTGACTAATATTAAACCCGCCACCTTCCCCATACGTCCATCCAAGTAGCATTGAGTATGGTGTATTTTATTTCATTCAAAGATTTCCACAACCATCTCCCACCCCCACTATATTCAAACTATATGAAATGTCAAAATTTTTAATGAATTTTTTAAAAATATAAGCTATTAAATATCCTTAAAGTCGCTTTTCTTATATCTTGTATGGTCCAACTAATCTGTATGTTTCTATGGCTACATTTAAAGTAAAATCTATTCCTTCAAAATAATTTAATTTTAATATTAAATTATGGAAAAGTGACTAATATTAAACCCGCCACCTTCCCCATACGTCCATCCAAGTAGCATTGAGTATGATGTATTTTATTTCATTCAAAGATTTCCACAACCATCTCCCACCCCCACTATATTCAACCTATATGAAATGTCAAAATTTTTAATGAATTTTTTAAAAATATAAGCTATTAAATATCCTTACTTAAAGTCGCTTTTCTTATATCTTGTATGGTCCAACTAATCTGTATGTTTCTATGGCTACATTTAAAGTAAAATCTATTCCTTCAAAATAATTTAATTTTAATATTAAATTATGGAAAAGTGACTAATATTAAACCCGCCACCTTCCCCATACGTCCATCCAAGTAGCATTGAGTATGATGTATTTTATTTCATTCAAAGATTTCCACAACCATCTCCCACCCCCACTATATTCAAACTATATGAAATGTCAAAATTTTTAATGAATTTTTTAAAAATATAAGCTATTAAATATCCTTACTAAAGTCGCTTTTCTTATATCTTGTATGGTCCAACTAATCTGTATGTTTCTATGGCTACATTTAAAGTAAAATCTATTCCTTCAAAATAATTTAATTTTAATATTAAATTATGGAAAAGTGACTAATATTAAACCCGCCACCTTCCCCATACGTCCATCCAAGTAGCATTGAGTATGGTGTATTTTATTTCATTCAAAGATCTCCACAACCATCTCCCACCCCCACTATATTCAAACTATATGAAATGTCAAAATTTTTAATGAATTTTTTAAAAATATAAGCTATTAAATATCCTTACTTAAAGTCGCTTTTCTTATATCTTGTATGGTCCAACTAATCTGTAATTGTTTCTATGGCTACATTTAAAGTAAAATCTATTCCTTCAAAATAATTTAATTTTAATATTAAATTATGGAAAAGTGACTAATATTAAACCCGCCACCTTCCCCATACGTCCATCCAAGTAGCATTGAGTATGATGTATTTTATTTCATTCAAAGATTTCCACAACCATCTCCCACCCCCACTATATTCAAACTATATGAAATGTCAAAATTTTTAATGAATTTTTTAAAAATATAAGCTATTAAATATCCTTAAAAGTCGCTTTTCTTATATCTTGTATGGTCCAACTAATCTGTATGTTTCTATGGCTACATTTAAAGTAAAATCTATTCCTTCAAAATAATTTAATTTTAATATTAAATTATGGAAAAGTGACTAATATTAAACCCGCCACCTTCCCCATACGTCCATCCAAGTAGCATTGAGTATGATGTATTTTATTTCATTCAAAGATTTCCACAACCATCTCCCACCCCCACTATATTCAAACTATATGAAATGTCAAAATTTTTAATGAATTTTTTAAAAATATAAGCTATTAAATATCCTTAAAGTCGCTTTTCTTATATCTTGTATGGTCCAACTAATCTGTATGTTTCTATGGCTACATTTAAAGTAAAATCTATTCCTTCAAAATAATTTAATTTTAATATTAAATTATGGAAAAGTGACTAATATTAAACCCGCCACCTTCCCCATACGTCCATCCAAGTAGCATTGAGTATGATGTATTTTATTTCATTCAAAGATTTCCACAACCATCTCCCACCCCCACTATATTCAAACTATATGAAATGTCAAAATTTTTAATGAATTTTTTAAAAATATAAGCTATTAAATATCCTTAAAGTCGCTTTTCTTATATCTTGTATGGTCCAACTAATCTGTATGTTTCTATGGCTACATTTAAAGTAAAATCTATTCCTTCAAAATAATTTAATTTTAATATTAAATTATGGAAAAGTGACTAATATTAAACCCGCCACCTTCCCCATACGTCCATCCAAGTAGCATTGAGTATGATGTATTTTATTTCATTCAAAGATTTCCACAACCATCTCCCACCCCCACTATATTCAAACTATATGAAATGTCAAAATTTTTAATGAATTTTTTAAAAATATAAGCTATTAAATATCCTTAAAAGTCGCTTTTCTTATATCTTGTATGGTCCAACTAATCTGTATGTTTCTATGGCTACATTTAAAGTAAAATCTATTCCTTCAAAATAATTTAATTTTAATATTAAATTATGGAAAAGTGACTAATATTAAACCCGCCACCTTCCCCATACGTCCATCCAAGTAGCATTGAGTATGATGTATTTTATTTCATTCAAAGATTTCCACAACCATCTCCCACCCCCACTATATTCAAACTATATGAAATGTCAAAATTTTTAATGAATTTTTTAAAAATATAAGCTATTAAATATCCTTACTAAAGTCGCTTTTCTTATATCTTGTATGGTCCAACTAATCTGTATGTTTCTATGGCTACATTTAAAGTAAAATCTATTCCTTCAAAATAATTTAATTTTAATATTAAATTATGGAAAAGTGACTAATATTAAACCCGCCACCTTCCCCATACGTCCATCCAAGTAGCATTGAGTATGATGTATTTTATTTCATTCAAAGATTTCCACAACCATCTCCCACCCCCACTATATTCAACCTATATGAAATGTCAAAATTTTTAATGAATTTTTTAAAAATATAAGCTATTAAATATCCTTACTAAAGTCGCTTTTCTTATATCTTGTATGGTCCAACTAATCTGTATGTTTCTATGGCTACATTTAAAGTAAAATCTATTCCTTCAAAATAATTTAATTTTAATATTAAATTATGGAAAAGTGACTAATATTAAACCCGCCACCTTCCCCATACGTCCATCCAAGTAGCATTGAGTATGGTGTATTTTATTTCATTCAAAGATTTCCACAACCATCTCCCACCCCCACTATATTCAAACTATATGAAATGTCAAAATTTTTAATGAATTTTTTAAAAATATAAGCTATTAAATATCCTTACTAAAAGTCGCTTTTCTTATATCTTGTATGGTCCAACTAATCTGTAGTTTTTTCTATGGCTACATTTGAAGTAAAATCTATTCCTTCAAAATAATTTAATTTTAATATTAAATTATGGAAAAGTGACTAATATTAAACCCGCCACCTTCCCCATACGTCCATCCAAGTAGCATTGAGTATGATGTATTTTATTTCATTCAAAGATTTCCACAACCATCTCCCACCCCCACTATATTCAAACTATATGAAATGTCAAAATTTTTAATGAATTTTTTAAAAATATAAGCTATTAAATATCCTTAAAGTCGCTTTTCTTATATCTTGTATGGTCCAACTAATCTGTATGTTTCTATGGCTACATTTAAAGTAAAATCTATTCCTTCAAAATAATTTAATTTTAATATTAAATTATGGAAAAGTGACTAATATTAAACCCGCCACCTTCCCCATACGTCCATCCAAGTAGCATTGAGTATGATGTATTTTATTTCATTCAAAGATTTCCACATCCATCTCCCACCCCCACTATATTCAAACTATATGAAATGTCAAAATTTTTAATGAATTTTTTAAAAATATAAGCTATTAAATATCCTTAAAGTCGCTTTTCTTATATCTTGTATGGTCCAACTAATCTGTATGTTTCTATGGCTACATTTAAAGTAAAATCTATTCCTTCAAAATAATTTAATTTTAATATTAAATTATGGAAAAGTGACTAATATTAAACCCGCCACCTTCCCCATACGTCCATCCAAGTAGCATTGAGTATGATGTATTTTATTTCATTCAAAGATTTCCACATCCATCTCCCACCCCCACTATATTCAAACTATATGAAATGTCAAAATTTTTAATGAATTTTTTAAAAATATAAGCTATTAAATATCCTTAAAGTCGCTTTTCTTATATCTTGTATGGTCCAACTAATCTGTATGTTTCTATGGCTACATTTAAAGTAAAATCTATTCCTTCAAAATAATTTAATTTTAATATTAAATTATGGAAAAGTGACTAATATTAAACCCGCCACCTTCCCCATACGTCCATCCAAGTAGCATTGAGTATGATGTATTTTATTTCATTCAAAGATTTCCACATCCATCTCCCACCCCCACTATATTCAAACTATATGAAATGTCAAAATTTTTAATGAATTTTTTAAAAATATAAGCTATTAAATATCCTTAAAGTCGCTTTTCTTATATCTTGTATGGTCCAACTAATCTGTATGTTTCTATGGCTACATTTAAAGTAAAATCTATTCCTTCAAAATAATTTAATTTTAATATTAAATTATGGAAAAGTGACTAATATTAAACCCGCCACCTTCCCCATACGTCCATCCAAGTAGCATTGAGTATGATGTATTTTATTTCATTCAAAGATTTCCACATCCATCTCCCACCCCCACTATATTCAAACTATATGAAATGTCAAAATTTTTAATGAATTTTTTAAAAATATAAGCTATTAAATATCCTTAAAGTCGCTTTTCTTATATCTTGTATGGTCCAACTAATCTGTATGTTTCTATGGCTACATTTAAAGTAAAATCTACTCCTTCAAAATATTTTTTATAACAATTTATTAATATTAAATTATCGTGAAATGGCCTAATCGACCATTATTATTAAAGCCCGCCACCTTCCCCGTACGTCCATCCAGGTAGCGTTGAGTATCGGTGTGTTTAATATAAATTCTGTTCATTTAGATTCCCTCTCTAACCGATCTCACTGCACCTCCACTATATTACAAACTGTAATGTAGGGGAAATGTCAAAGTTTTATTATGAATTTTTTTAAAAAATGTAAGCTATTAAATATCCTTATAAGGTCGCTTTTCTTACATCTGTATGGTCCAACTAATCTATGTAGGTTTCTCTGGCTGAAAGCATTTGAAGTAAAATCTATTCCTTCAAAATGATTTGAGTTATGTTAATAGTTATAACTAACTGGAAAAGTTGACGTTAATGTTAGGAAGAAAATACACGCCAGCTTCCCCATAGTCGTCCGTGGCGCAAGTTGATGCATTGAGTTATAGCATGTTATTTCGTTTCATTCTAGCGAAGGTTTACCACGGCCGTCTCCCGCCCCCACTGTATTCAAACTATATGAAATGTCAAAATTTTTAATGAATTTGCCAAAAATATAAGCTATTAAATATCCTATATAGTCGCTTTTCTTATATCTTGTATGGTCCATCTAATCTGTATGTCTCTATGGCATTACATTTAAAGTAAAATCTCTATTCCTTCAAAATAATTTAATTTTATAATAATATTGAAAGTCATGGAAAGTGTTGAATAATATTAGAAAGGGGGGAGAGAGAGGAGAGAAGGCCCGAGGAACGCCACCTTCCCCAGTGTGTTCCGTCCAGTGGCATTGAGTGATGCGTGTATTTTCCATTTCATTTCAAAAGGTTTCCACGTGGCATCTACCTCACCCCCACTATTATTCAATCTATATGAGAGAAATGTCAATAGCTTTTAGTGAATTTTTTCTTTTAAAAAAATATAAGCTATTAAATATCTACTTATACATAAAAGTCGCTTTTCTTTACATCTTGTATGGTCGCAACTAGTCTGTAGTTTTCTAGCATGTGACTACATTTGAAGGTAAAATCTGTTCCTTTACAAAAATAATTTAATTTTAATATGTGCGGCGAGTTATGGAGAGAGAAGTGACTAATATTAAGCCCGCCTTACCTTCCCCACTTACGTCCATCCAAGTGGTAGCATTGAGTGTGATGTCTTCATTTCAGAAGCGACAAAGATTTCCACATCATCTCCACTACTATATTCAAACTATATATGAAATGTCAAAATTTGTATGCAATGAATTTTTGTAATGGCTATTAAATATTATTAGGTGTTTTCTTATATGCTGTGGCGGTTAATAATGTTTCATTACATTTAAAGTAAAATATTACTTAAATAATTTCTTAATTTAATATAAATTATATGGAAAAGAGAGGGGGTGATGATAAATAATATTATTATTATACCTTACTTACGTCGTCCATCCATTAGCATTATGGTATGATTTATTCATTCAAAAGATTTCCCACAGCCATCTCCCGCACCCCCACTATGTTTCAACTATATGAAATGTATCCAAAATTTTATTAAATTTTAAAAATAAATATTAAATATCCTTTTAAAAGTGAAAACTTGTCTTACGTAGTTAGCTAATCTCTCTGCTTGCTTAGTTTTTTTTCTGCTAAAACACTTGCATTTGGTAAATCTATTTCGCTCAAAAAATAATTTCAAAAATTTTATTGTAATATTAAATTATGGAAAGTGAGAGAAGCTAATATTGTTGTATTATTATTGCCCTTGCGATGTTCATAGAGTAGCGGCATTGGGTATATGAGTGTAATTTTACAGTATTTCTACATTCGAAAAAGATTTCCACATCATCTTCTATATACCATATATTAAAGTATATAATATTAAAATTAATGAATTTTAAAATATAAGCTATTAAATATCATAAAGTCTTTCTTTATGTCTTGTAAAAAATTAACTAATCTGTATGTTTCTCTGCTATCATAGTAACACATTAAGAAGTAAAATCTATATTCAAAATAATTTTTATTTTTAATGTTAAATTCTACATATGGAAAGAAGTGATGAAAGCTAATAATATTATTAGAGAAAGAAGAAAGCTACCTTGCGTCATCCCAGTAGCATTGCAGGTAGGTGATGTATTTTGTTTCGATCATTAAGGTTCCACATCATCTCCACTATTCAGGCTGCCCAAATATTAAAATTTTAATGCAGATTTTAAAAATATAAGC
>JAJQOW010000229.1:0-2500 GCA_037975125.1 Latrodectus hesperus
ATAATCTTTGCTATAAGGAAATTAATCACAAAATTTCAATACTTTTGCATAATTAATATATGTTCTTATAAATCACTAGGGCTCCTCCACAAGAAAAATGCGACCCCAGAGCTATTAATAAATAAGATTGAAACATTCAAACTAATTGTAAAAAGATATATTCAAGTATTTAATAATGGTTATAGTGATGCCATCTGAGTTGAGATTCCTTACTCTTTTCAGAGATTTTCATTCCAGCAAAACAACAAAAATTTAATGTACGAAAATAATTTTATTTCTTTTGCCAAAGCCTTTAGTTATTACACATTACACTCATCATTCACTCTTTTTCACTTCGGCATACTAGAATTAATTTTATAACAAAATACGGCATATATTTATAGATACAGCGTTGCATAATGATAGAGCTACAACGTATTTTCAGCCTATCATACAGTAATTGGAATAAATGATTGAAATAAATATTTTTATTGAAAATATACAAAATAAGAATGACAATAACAAAAAATATTACTCATGTTTATATTTTCATGTAATAAAATAGAAAAATACTAATTTTGGATTGCAAAATGATAGAACCACTTTCAGTTAATACTTTGCAAGAACACCCTTTTTGGTTGTCAGTTCTAAAATTTGATTGGGTATGCTTTCGACTAAGTGCTTGAATATATCTGCATTCAGATTTTCTTATTCTGTAATAATAGTCTTTCAATTCTTGACTTATATTGACTGGATAAATTTGCATTGAATACTGCTTGCCGTTGGCATATACGGCCCTGCTTAGAATACCCCAGACGTTTTCTGTGGAGCTCATGTCAGGTGAACAAGTAGGCCATTCGATTACCTGCACTCCGTTGTCCAGGAACCAGTCCCAAGACGAGTTTGCAACATGAATGTCCTGTTGCGCTAGCATTGTCCTGTTGGAACTTCCAAAATGGACCTTCAATTTTTTCTCAAAAAGGCAACAAATTTTCTTCCAACAAGTCTTAATAGTCTATTGCTCTCATTCGACCAGTAGGGAAGGCAATGTTAGTCCGCGCAGCATTGCCAAATCCCACGCAAACAATTAACGATCCTCCCCCACACTGTCTCATAGAAAAATGTGTGGCTCATTTCGGAGATCCCTTCAATAGAATGCCCACCCGTCAGCATCATCTAGATTGAATTTTTTTCGTCTCTGAGCACTACTTGAGTCCACTGTTCTTTCCAAGTCATGTGTTCTTTAGCCCATTGCATCCTTTTTCGTTTGTGAAGATCTGTACTTCTCGGTTGCGTTTTCATTTTCATGTATTTAAGATGTTCATTCCGCCGAGATATTCTGGATAAATTTGTCTTGTGAACTTTGATGGTGGGGTCACGTGATAGTCTGTTCAATGTTTAACCAGCTTTTAATTTCTTTACAACTAACCTTTCTTTCTGCTTTGTTAGCTTTCGGGGTCTTCCAGTGGATTTCTTTGTCCCATATTTGGATACAAGATGGAGAAAATTATTGACCACGTGTGATGAAAACCCAATATGTCTTGTTATATAACGAGAAGACAATCCTGCTTGGTTAAAAGCCGCAATTCGTTCTTTTCAAAATCAGATAACGGTTTTTTTCCTACCCATACTTAGTGACACCTTTTCAAATCAATAAACTACTATATGTGCTCACAATAAATTCAAGAAAGGTTAGGTTAGTTGATCAAACGAAGCTTTTATATACCTGTTTGTTGAAACCCAACTGTGAATGCTTCTCTGGGATCGATTATTCCACTAAAAGTATGGGTTGTACTATCATTTTGCAACCTAAAATATCTATTTTTTATCTTATTACATGAAAATAAACATGAGTAATGTTTTTACTTTGTTATTGTCATTCTTATTTTGTATAATTTCAATAAAAATATTTATTTCAATCATTTATTCCAATTACTGTATGCTAAGCTAAAAATGGTGGTTTTTTCATTATGCAACGCGGTATATATATATATATATATATATATATATATATATATATATATATATATATATATATATATATATATATATATATACGTTAGTTTTAGGTAATTTAAACTGATTACATCTTATGTATTATAAATTATACTAGCAACTTATAAGAGTTAACTTAACGTATGCGATGAATTGCAATGGTGTGATAAAAGAAGGACGTGGAAGACAGAATGGAAGGACATTATCTTTACTGACGAGTCACGCTTCTGTCGGCAACACCACGATGGTCGCATTGGAGTCTAGAGACACCGTGGAGAGAGGATGCTGAACAGCTGCATTATACACCATCACACGGGTCTTGCACCGGATGTTATGGTATGGGGCGGTATTGGATATCACTCTTGCACTTCTATAGTACGCATTGCCGGTACTTTACGGCCGAGGTATTAGAACCAGTAGTCCTTCCTTACCTTCTTACTTCCACAGGCATATTTCAACAGGATAATGCACGAACATATGTGGCATGCATTGTCCAAGGCTTCTTCGTCAATCGCTAGATTGAATT
>JAJQOW010000229.1:7500-97500 GCA_037975125.1 Latrodectus hesperus
GTTTTCTCCTAGTTGCTGTCTTGTGCCAGCTAGGCTGGAAGTTTGGGTGCGCTACTCCACTTTTCTAACTGAACCGTAATTTGGTGTGGAGTCCGAATACCTCAGTTCACACATGCTATGGATACCCGTTTTAGGTTTTAGGGTAAACAACCATTCACAATCCATTTATTCAAGAAAAGGACAATGACAAAAGAGAGAGAGAGAGAGTACATCCATGCCCGAACCGGAATTCGAACCCAGGACCTCTCTATCCACAGTCAGGCTCGCTGATCACTAGTTACAGGGTGGGTCGCTGTTTTCTCCTAGTTGACTCAATGAATGCTTGTAACTCACACCGAAGGAAAGGGAATATGCTTTACGGAAATATTAAATCAATGGAGATGTTTAAAGGTGATCATCATTTAGAAAGAAGAACCAAACAGAAGACCTCAAGTCAGAAGATAGTTCATCCACTTAAAAGACATTGCTATCTTGACTTAATGAACATTCCGCAGAAGGATTTAGTGAACAGACAGATTTTCGATTATGCCAGGAATCGAACTCACAACTTTCCGATCAAAATGATGCATTTAGATCCAGGCCACCACCTTTGTAAAACAGAGAGAGAGAGAGAGAGAGAAAGAGAGATCAAACAAACTTTTTTATATATTTTTCTGTTTTGAATGTCAGTAAACTTATTGCTTTTTCTTATCCATTTACTTAAACTTTGAGAGCTTTTTAATCTCCATTTAAATTTTGCAATTTTAAAATATTTTGAGAAACTTAATAAATAAACTTTTATTTAGAAGTTTATTTATATAAAGCTTATTAATAAATAAACTTAATAAGTTCAGGTATTTATTCCCACTACCTTAATTTAGTGGTGGTATTCCCAATACTAAATTCAGGTATTGGGAATAAATGCCCGAATTTAGTATTGGGATTAACACCACCTTGGCTCTAAATTGTTGAAGAATTTGGAAAAAATCTAAACTTTTCTAAGTTCTCTTACTTTTCCTTTATTCTGACGTTCCATCAGAGTGTGTTCTGTTTTCCCGTGACAAATCAGACTTCTTCCTGCGCACTGGATTGTTTCTATGTTTTTCATTACGGTCCCCATGATTTATTTTTCTTGCCAATTCTTGATCAAGGTTTAATTTTTTTCTTGTTCATTTGGGCGCAATTGCTGGAATTTGCTCATAAAGAATAGTAATCTTACTTACGACAGCTACCCCTGTATTTTTCTTCTGGTAACTAATACTGAGCTCGAGTTTTATTTTTTGTTTCTACAAATCAATGTCTCTCTATGAGATTCAGTTATACTTAGCTTGATCAAGAATTCTTTTTATTACTGAAAAGCATCATGGAAAATAAGTGAAGTTTATTATTGACTAGACTGAAATTTCATATCAAATATTACTTGTTAAAAAAATTATAAATTTTCTTTTTAACTTTTAAATAAATAAAATTATGATATAAATAATCTCGTCAGATATCTCCTAAAATATTTACTTCTGTGAAAAAGAGATTATTACAATGAATTTCTAGAAATAAATATTTTGGGTGATTTTTTATATAAACGTGAGACAAAAGATAAAAAATTTCGTTTAATTTGAATTTTTATATGTATAAAGTTATAAGATAAATTATAAGTAACCTTTTGTTAGATACCAGCTTAACATAATTCAAATTTAAAATTTTGGTACTAGAATTATGTGTACATATTTTAAGTCTAATTTATGGAGACAGTGGTAGTTACTTGGAGTTCTATATCTTTGATAAAAATGTTAAAAAATGTTTTTATGTAAAAAAAATTTTTTTTTTAATTTTTCTCAATATTAAATGCTTATTTTTATGCAATAGCGGTAACTTCCTCAAATGTTTATGTCTTTAAAAAATCATAAAAAATTAATTAAATGTGGTTAATATATTTCTGCTAAAGACATTTTTTATTGTTGTGTATTAGAAAATTACTTAAAAAAAACTGGTTTACATATTTTTGTTACAGCAAAAAAAATCTTTATAGTATAAAGATATAACAATATTAAGGTAGAAAAAATTACAAAAAGTACAGTTATAAATATTTAATAAATAAAAGTTAATATTAAAATTTTATTTTAATATTAACTTTTTTACTTTTAAATAAAATTTATTTTAATTTTATTTTTAATAATTTTATTTAATTTAATAAAAGTAAATTTAAATAAAAATAAATATTAAAAATACCAAAATTTCAGTGTTGATAATCACTGAAAATTGAAGTTTTGTATCTAAACAAATATTACGCATCTTGGAGAAGCAAAATTTTTTTCTTCATATTTCTCATTGCAAGAAAATAGTGAGTTCAAATCGTGATTTCACTGAAAATTCATCTTGTTCATTAATGAAGGCCCCTTTTATGTTCAATAAGTCATGGTCCAAGTTAAATGAGGGTTGTAGTAGCTTAGAGGTTAGAAAGCATCAGCTTTCCTTCCGGAAGGGCTGGATTCGATTCCCAAAGCCGCCAAAGACCCGCTGAGTACAAAAGATATACCTGCCCGTTAAATCTGTGGAATCTACAATGCTGTGGTCGGTCGTTGAGCAGTTACCACGGGGGTAATGGTCTGGAGAAAATTTCTCTCCAGAAAAATTGAAGCCCTCTCCGGAAAATTGAAGATTGAAATTTCAATGTAAAAATTGAGGGAGTGAATCCTCTGGTGGTGCCATCTATCAGAGGAGTTTAGATCAATGTCATACTTTCACCTTTATGGTGCTCTGGATCGACGAAAGACGCACCCTACTGACTGAAATTCTCATAGCAAACGGCATAGCAAGCTTGGATTGTTCAAGTGTCTTAAGTAACAACGACCAAGCTAAATGATATTTATGAGGATAACGGGTCAAGTTGTGGTGTTTTCTGCTTGGTCCCTGCTTCTAAACGACGAGTTCCACCCTGTGGCTTCCTTCTAAGTGGTAGAGCACAAGTGAGGGAGAGATTCTGGGAAGTAAGCATGTGCTAACTCAAACGAGTAAAGTTACAGTTATTTTCTTCGTGGTTATGTGAGAGCAAGTTGCACAGAGACAACCAGTTTTTAGCGGCTGCCCATTTTCTGCGAATACATTGAGGAAGAAGACAAAGAGTCATTGCAGATATATTTTCATTGAAACTTTAATTGCCATATTACAGGAAAGCCAAATTTGAAACACTTATGATTCGATCTTAATTCTATAATGATGAATTGGTGAAATTCAGTAAAAGCGAGACCAACTCATATTTACTTCCATGAGTGCAGCAAACTACATCGTTAATGGTTTTAGTTTATGTCATCATTAGGAAAGAACGAGGTGTTATACTTCTGGAGGGGTGTAGAATGTTTACAATCGGGAGTTAGCTCAATTCTTTGCAGTTATTTAAAAATATTTGCATTTCTTTGTTTTGAATGCAAAGAATTTATGTTAAAATATGTTAACGTACTATTTTTGCCGGCGTATTAGACGCTCTTTTTTTCTTAGGAAATTGGCCTGAAAAACGGAGTACGTCTTATAAGTTGGTATTCAGTTCTCGATAGCATTTCTTTCTGGAAATTTCCTCATGTTCGGATTTATACCATTTTTTTCTAGTTACTTTGCGAAGTGTTAGAATATTACAGTTACAGTGTATATTCAGTGAAAGGGATGGCACTGGCATCGATCATCCCAGCCAGGTTCGTTTATACTTTGCAATTTTTTGAAAACTGCTTCTTAAACTTGTTAGCAAGTTATAGCTCAAAATTTTGTTGACATTGCCTTAACATAGCGTACAAGCAACGCTTGACTGAGTGTGTTAATTAACATGGAAACCGGGATACAGAGAGGCATTTCAAACTTCCGCAACTGGGAAATCGATAAGAAATTTGCGGAAACAAGAAGAGTATCCAAAAAAGCAACTCATAGTAAACATAATCTGCCGACCGATGGCTGAGTGGTTAGTGCTCTGACTCCTGAGCTTGTGGGTCCTGGGTTCGAATTCCAGTTCGGGCATGGATGTTTCTTTCTTTCTCTGTTCTCTCTGTCCTTTCATCTGTGATGTTGTATGAATGTGGCCCACCCTATAAACGGGCTTGTGGTGGTATGACGCGGGTAACGCTACTCGTCTCCGTGACTTGGCGCACAGGTGCCCGCTGGGTAACGACAAATGAGTAGCAGTTTCTGACCTTGTTGTGGAATAGGGTTCAGTCACCCAAGTGTGTGCCTACCATTGGAAAAAAAGTAAACATAATCTAAGGAACGTACATGAATAACAATGATTAAATCATTTAGAAAATGCATCAGCAGTGATATACTGAATTGTACAGAGAACAATTTACTGCATGAGGACTCAGATGCTGATAAGTTTCAAGTGACTTTTCTTTTAACTCAAGATGAGCGTCTGGATTTTGACAAAGAAGATTAAAAGGTGCCCTTTGCTAGATAGATTAAATATTTTCAAAAGATATTTCTTTATAATTATGGTATAATTTACATTTAAAATGTGTGTATTATTGTGTAAATTCATTATAACGAAGAGTAATACCATTTTATACTTTAAAAACGTATATAAAATGTGGATTAATTTAATAAAATAGAGTAACTACGGTATATAAATTATACGAATTACTAATATCATTATACTTCTAAAAAGCAAGTGTGCTTAAATTTGTAAAAATGGCGACATATTTCAAACTTTACTCATCTGCAGAATCCTGACTTCAATTGGTGATTAATGCCGTATTTTCCGCATATCCAAGGGAGACTGAACACTGATATTTGATAATCTTGCTATGGAAGCTTTTGTCATGCAGAGTGAACTGAAGAATAGTTTAATAAGTTTCCAATCATGTAAATAATTTGAAGCAACGGTGACCACGCAACTTTTGGTGAAGTTAATTATTCCCGGGAATTGTTCAGGAAATGTGCCTATCAGGAACTCTTAATTAAGTTTGAAAATGAGAGCATTAAAAGAACTTCTCTGTTATTTATAGCAAACCTGTTATTGCTTGAGATGGATTTAAAGTAGAGAAAACTGATAGCCACAATCTCTCTATCTCATTGCGACTGTCTTTAATTAATTATCATTATGACTTCATTATTTTAAGAAACCATTCATTTGTTTACTTTCATTGGGAAATTTTTATTTCAACGTTTTTTACCAACAGACAACATTAAACGATATCAAAAGAGAGAGAAAAACCACATAATGCATAATTAGTAAGAAAAATGGAATTTGAAATTTTTTGCTTACGGTTTATGAACTTTTACGAATCATTCAACTTAAGTTCTAAACTTAGAAATACTTTAGGAATATTTTCAAAAATTCTCAAATAGATAGTGTCAATGCAAATTTTCTTCTTCCTTTCTGCAAATTTGAAAAAGGTTGTTTTTGTTGTTGTCGTGTGCCAGCTAGGTTGGCAACATGGGGTGCGTTGCTCCACTTTTCTAACTGAACCCTGTTTTGGTGTGGACTCCGACTTCCTCAGTACACACATGCCATAGGGACCCGTTAATAGGGTAGGCAACCATTCACACCTCATTCATACAAGGAACGGACAAAGAAAGGATAGATAGAGAGAAAAAGTACATCCATGCCCGAACCAGGATTCGAACAATAGACCTCCTTGTCCGCAGTCAGGTACACTGACCGCTAGACAAGTTGGGCGGCTTGAAAAAAAGTTAAGGATTTGATTTGAGAAATGTGAGAGTCACTGGTAAGCTGAAAATGGAAACCCTGTCGGTAAGAAACGAGGATTTGGATAAATTATCAGAAAGCGGTTATTTTTTCGATCTTTTGGATAAAGCTTCATAAATAAAATGTTTCTGAAACTGCAGAACTATGTTTTATCGTGATAGTTAAAAGACGTGAGATGAATAGCTTCACAATCTAAAATTACGACCTACTCTTTATCATGTAACCTTAATATATAAATAAATGGCTTGTACATATTTGAAAATTTAAAAAAAAGAAGAAATAAATTTAAGAATAAACTTATTCTTCAATAAACGAAATTTCTCATATGGAAATTTCAGTCATCAGACATACTGTATTACGGTTAACTTCGCCGAATACTAAATGCAAACAAAGTTGGGAATCCTTTTTTTTTTTAAAAAAAAGATGCTGGTTGTTTGATCTATACATAAATCCCAGTATTACTCGCTGTCTAGATATATAGGTTCAAGATAGTAAATACACAATGGAAGATAATTCGGGAAAATACCGCTCAAATAAAAGGAGATGAAGTCTTGGCAGAAATAGTTTTTCTTTACCGCTGGAGAACATATTTGTAAAGCGATTCAATCTGTGATTCGATGCACGATATTTCTTCCATAAATATACTTTGGATTCAATTTTGATGGGGTTGAATAGATATCAGTCTGGATACATTCTCAGAAAATATAACATCTATAAATAGAGTTTCTATAAAAATAATTTTAATGAAATTTTGCCTTAAAAATATTATAGTCTGGATATTCGAAAATGCTTAATAGGTACAAAAATTTTATATAAAAGTATTATACAAAATTATTACGTTAAAAGTAAAATAATATTATACAAAAATGTTAAACATTTTACATTTTATTTGAAAAATTTATATATCCGTCATTATTTTATTACAGCATTGTGTATGAAAATATTCACATTATAAAGCAACCTATTTTGATGTTACTATTTCAGGTCAATTGCAAATGTTTACTTCATTCACAGCCATAAACATATTTCTAAGAAATATATACCATAGTTCGTGTATATCTATCTATCTATCTATCTATCTATCTATCTATCTATCTATCTATCTATCTATCTATCTATCTATCTATCTATCTATCTATCTATCTATCTATCTATCTTTATATATCTCTCTATCTATCTTTATATATCTATCTATCTATCTATCTTTATATATCTATCTATCTATCTATCTTTATATATCTATCTATCTGTCTATCTTTATCTATCTATCTATATCTATCTATCTATCTATCTATCTATCTATCTATCTATCTATCTATCTATCTATATATCTATATATCTATATATCTATATATATATATATATATATATATATATATATATATATATATATATATATATATATATATATATATATATATATATATATATATATATATATATATATATATATATATATATATATATATATATATATATATATATATATCTATAATGGAATATGGATGCTATATTACTGTTTTCAGAAAGCATGTCTGTCGGGGTGGATTCTGGAGTGATTTCGAGGTTTCCTCCTTGGCGACCAATGAATGTGGCTCACTCGTTGCTATAAAGTTCTCCAGGAAGGAAATATGAGTAGGTGGGTGTTGAAATGCCTTAAAAGTGTTTCGGACCGTTATACGAATTCCTTGCACGATGCTTACGATGAAAGTATTTTACTCCAGATAAAGATATCTTACAGAAAAAGGGGTATATGATGACAAAGGACTTAAATTGCTTAGAATTTAATTTAAATCACAATTAATCTTTTTTGAATCGGATCATGAAATTTTACTTACATCATATAACGCCCTGATTACTATTGTTATTTTTATCAAGAAAACAAAGTTTTCACTTTAATAACAAATATTAACTTATACTTTTTTTATTTAATTAATAACTTTTGCCAAGTTCTTTATATGTATTTATAGGTTAGAATACGGACTTGTTTTCGATTGTGTAGCTGTTAAAATTGCTGTGGTTAAAATCATGGCAATTTAATTTAGTTTGCTGTTTGTGTACATTTTTTAATTTTCCTCAGTTGCAGCCTTACGCTAATCGACCTTTTTTCTGAAAGTGCAATGATAATGATATGCTCAGAGCTATTCGGAGCATAAGGTCCTGGGTTGGATTCTAGCTACTGTTGAACAACGTGAAATAAGATTTATGCTTCTACATTCTGGATCAACATCTGCTGTTATGGGTGCTTGGGAGTTTTCTTTGTTTATTTCTTTGCGATAAGTAAAAATGGACTCTTCCTATCATCGTTAAAGCGCTTTAGAGCAGCCATTCACCCTTCCACAATGTGGTGTCAAAATTCAAGGTATACTGATATTTATGATCGAAAAATATGTGTTATATTTTATTTCTCTTATGAGCATATTTACTTTTTTGAATACATGTTTATGGTAATTTACCTGAACGTTTGGGCTCAGTTAAGAAATTCCAGTCGAAAGATAAATAAAGCAATCCGTGTTTATAATAATATCTGTAAATGTACTTGTGAGTTATTGATGGTAAATCTTCAAAATAAAGCTAAAATTTGGTAGTTGAAATCAAAGGTTAAAAAAATAGGCCGATGGCAAATGTCCAATGGTGCTGTGTTGGAATTTTAACGATTGACATTTTCTAGCGAGATTTTAAAATAAGGTACCTTCATCAGTGCTGTTAAATAAATGCACGTGTTGCATATCACATTGTATTACACTTGATACGAATTCAGCGTGAAGAAATTTATTTTACTTATGACATTTGGACAAGCCAAGTTCACCATGAGAACTATGTCAGTAAGGTACATCTTCCGCTCAACCAGAGCACCACGAAGGTGAAAGTACGACTTTGCTCTAAGCTCCTCCGACAGATGTCATCACCAGAGGATACCCTTTATCATTTTTGACATTGATCTGGAGGGGAAGGAATTTTTTTCCAGACCATTACACCCATGATAACTGCTCAACGACCGATCACAGGACTATCGATTCCACAGAGTTAACGAGCACGTATATCGCATGTACTTGGTGGGTCTTTGGCGACATTGGGTATTGAACCCAACCCTTCCGAGCGGAAGACCGATGCTTTAACCACTAGGTTATTACAGCCTCACAGAAATTTACGTTTTTCTATTCAACCACTACACACAGTTGAAATCAAAGCTTTGAAAAGGTCTGTTAGTGATTAAATCTTTTATTAAAACTAATTAAATATTTCACCTAACTGGGACATATGCTTCGGAGGGCCATCGGTCATGAAAACAGTTATGGGCACTGTAGGCCTTGGCCCACATGGGCTGTCGTGCTATGGAGTTTAGTTTAATAAAATATTTCATCATCAATTTTCTATTTGTTTGTACTAAGAAAATATTTACTATGCCCGTGAATTATGAAGTGTAAGCAGTATATTTTCATACTATATTTTATGTCAAATATGATGACATTTTTTTTATAAATAAATAAAAAAAGAAATACAATTTAATATCTCAAGATAGGGAAATTTACTTTATATTTTAAATTTGAGAAGCTTGCAATTTTTATTTACCATTTTGACTTATTCAAGAGTGTTCTTAATGCTTACATTTTTTGCAAATTTGTTGTAAATCTAAGAAATATATGTATCTTTTGTTTATTAATCTGGTGTTAAATTTTGATATTTAAACATTTATTTATCTAGGAATTCAAAATAGGTTAATTGATACGAGTGATTAATACTTGCTCTTTTTCAGATGCATATCTAATATATAAAATTCTCGTGTCACAGTTTTCGTTGCCATACTCCTCCGAAACGGCTTGACCGATTTTGATGAAATTTTTTGTTCTTATCCGGTATCTATGAGAATCGGCCAACATCTATTTTTCATCCCCCTAAATGTTAGGGGTAGTACAACTCTAAATTTTATTTTTATTTTTTTTGGTTAGTTCTGTAAGTTCCTAATAGATGGCGGTTTAGCATCTAAGTTGCACAGGTATTCGGCAGACGGCGACGTGTTTATTTTTCTAGATTATACCATCTTCGAGAAAATTATCGTGCGCGCGCAAGCGCGTGGTTAAATATAGAATTTACATATATTTTCATGATGTATAATGATACTATAACAATTTTTCGTGAATCATTTTCATAATTATGCTTTGTATTGTGTTATTATTGTGCAGTATTCAGTTTGAATATTTTTAATATTATAAATAGTAAAATAAAATTTTATTTATTGCTGTTTTTCTCTACTAATTTTCATACCACCTCGAAAACATGTAGGTATTTCTTGATAGCCTTTTATTATTTTTTATTTTTATTTTATAATTTGATAATTATTAATTTATTTATTCAAATGATAAATTCTTTTAATTTTTTTTATTTCAGTATAATGCCACGGAAAAAATTTTTAGTTTTAATATAATTTAAAATTAAAATAATAATAGTTCGATGTCAATGTTATCTACCTCATTTATAACAATTTATTTTTAGATGTCTTTAATTTATATAGTATATTTTATAAGTAAGTCACTGATTACAAACTATAATTTAATATAAGATGAATAAAATGTAAATTCAGAAAGTATATGTTGATTTGTGCTTAATTTAGAAATTTCGATACTTTACCTATTACTATTAAATTTTGGTGAAACGTTTTATTTTTAATCTCCTATGAATGAACCTATTCTAAATTTTTTAGAAAATATTAATTTGATTGAACCCAAGAAATAGTAAAAAATTGATTCAATGTAATTTAAAAACTCAGCCACTGCAACGCGTGGCTGGGTCAGCTTGTTATATATATACATTTTATATTTTCCTTATATATTAAAATGCACATTATTTTTTTATTTGCTAATTAAAATAATTGTAACGAATCCTTGAGATCGGATGTTTCTAGAGGGTGGAATCTTTCTAAACCGTAGTTCGCGATCAAACTAGTCTTAAGTTTGCAAAAGTGACCACTAAGCGACAAAAAACCAAGCTTAAGTAATGCACCTCTAGTGTGTCTCCCATGCGTACAGCTTTATATCATATTCGGTTAGATTAAACTTGAGGGTGCCGTTTGAATTATCGCCAAGTTTATTGCCAAGCTGGACGATGTTGTTCTATTTATGGTAACCCTAAACGTTATTCTGAAATCCATTCTCATGATTTTAATTGGTTTAGATTTAACCGTTATTTTTGAATTGAGGTAAAGTGATCGCGTGACATGCGCGTTTTGTATGTAACCCTTGAAACTATTACAGAATAATCTTGAAGCATTGAGTTTCAATATTCGATTTTTGAAGTTAGTATGTTGCTTGCCAAAATTAATAAGTATGGATGAGGATACATTTATTTTACGTTTTCGCGGAGTACGTATGGAGAAAGAATCATCGGGAAAACAAAATGAAAGATATTTTAGATGCGATATAAACGGTATATTCGCTGAAAAGTAACGATTCGGAGAGCGATGAAGATTATGTGAGTTATTTTGTTTTTCTTTACAATTTTATTCATATTTAGAAACTAAAGTTTTTATAAAAATGAATGTTTCCATAAATAAATGAATGTTTATGTTGTGTGTATTGCATGTTAGTGTTAGAATGTGCCGCATACTGAAATTTCTTTAATGTGGGCGCCATTGCTCGGTATATTAAAAATTGAATTTAAATATAAAATGAAATTTGTTAACGTTAGAAATTTAGCTTTACTGCCCGGTTGGCAGTGTAGTAGATAGCGCTACACTGATGTTTTTTAAGGTGGGCACCATTGCTTGGTACATTAAAAATCGAATTTAAACAAAATAATGAAATTTGTTAACGTTAGAAATTTAGCTTTAATATCGATTGTCACTGTAGTACGTAGCAGTACATTCTTTTTTTTAGGTGAGCACAATTGCACGGTATATTAAAAATCGAGTTTTAAAATTTTCGCTTCTAGTGATTAGAATTTCAAAACTTCTATAGTACTTAATTATAATGAAATATTCAAATTTTTTATATTTGGAATTCGGAAAAACGCACGATTTCAAAGGTGAAGTTTGAACGCGATCGTTATTGGTTGACGGCTATCGCGCGTGGTGACGTGATTTAGGTTGGCGAAAGAGCTGTAGAGCACTTGGCGCGAAAATTTGAAATCGCGCCAAGGGGTACCCTCAAATAAACATATTTTTACAATCATATTCATATATATTTTACGAAAATATTTGAATATATTATAATCTATCTTATTAAATTTAATTATATATATATATATATATATATATATATATATGTATGTATGTATGTATGTATTTGTATGCTGACCGGTGGCTGAGTGGTTAACGCTACTGAATCCTAAAGTATGGGTCCCGGGTTCGAATCTCGGTTCAGGCATGGATGTTGCTTTCCTTCTCTGCGTTTCTCTGTCCTTTATTCTGTGATGTTGTATGAATGTGGTCCACCCTATAAACGGGTTTGTGGTGGTATGGCGCGGGCAATGCTACTCTCCTCAGTGACTTGGTTCACAGGTGGCCGTTGGGTAACGACAGATGAGTAGCTGTTTTTGGCCTTGTTGTGGCATAGGGTTCGTCACCCAAGTGCCCACAGTTAGAATATATATGTAATATTACACTTATTTATTTTGAAAACTTTTTATTATTATTTTTTCAACAACTTAAGTTTTAGACATTAATTATTTCATTAGTCGTATAAAATCTTTAAAAATCTACACAAATCATAAGCAAAAGAATCAGGTTATATATATTTGAAGTCAAAAGAATTTAAATTGTGTTTTATTTTGATTTGTGTGCTGATACTTTTAAGAGAAATAAACATAAACTTAATGACTCCAAAGATTGTAAAATTTGTTTTAACGACCACTACACATGTCAAATCATTTTACAATTATATTTTTTACTAAAATGAAATTTTCCTCTGTACTATTTTGGAATTTTTATGAAACCCCGTAATAGAATTATTTTTAGCATTTTCATAAGCATTTCAAATTAATTTATTTCCGAAAATAAGACAATTTTATAATTCTCGAAAAAGACCACTCATACAAAATGTTTCATATTTATTCGGTATGAATTCAGAATAGTATCATTTTGAAAGAACATAATTTATTTATCATCTGGTGTCGAAATAAAATTGTAATTTTCAGAAGAGGAAAGCTTATAAGCGTAATTTTCGAGAAGAATAAATTTTTCATGTAATGCACGTCAGTGCTTTTCAAAAATGATTTACTCAAGGGATTGTTTTTAATTTAAGACAATACGGAAATATCATTTAGTAATAATGAAAAATTGAAAAAAGATCGCATTTATTTATTGAATGCAATGTTTATTGTTCTTTCTAGTTTTGTAGGCCGTGGTAGCCTAGTGGTTAGAATATCGGCCTTCCATCCGGAAAGGTGCGGTTTGATTCCCTAAGCCGCCGAAGACCCAACGAGTGCATGCGATCTTCGTGCTCGTTAAATCTGTGGAATCAAAAGTCCTGTGGTCAGTCGTTGAGCAGTTATCATGGGTGCAAATGTCTAGAGAAATTTACTCCTCCTTCAAATCAATGTCAAAATTGAAAAAGTAGATCCTCTGGTGCTGCCATCTATCGGAGGATTTGAAGAACAAAAGTCGTACTTTCACCTTCATGTTGCTTTGATTAAATGAAAGACGCTCCCAATTGACTTAAATTCACATAGCCAAGGCATAGCGAGCTTGGCTTGTTCCAAGTGTCATTAGTAACAACAACAAGTTTTGAAACAATGAAAACTTCAATTAAACTGGCATCCCACTATTTTGATTAAGAAATACCCAATACAATGTAAAAGAGTTCGGGATTACAAAATGCAAACATAAAAGAACTTTAAAATTTAGAGAAGGGAAACTCCTAAAATTGCTATAAAATTGTGTAGTCACACATGACACATAAAATCACTTTGAAGTAAATTAGAGCCATTAAAGATTATTTGCATTAGCAAACAATGGGGATAAAATAATAGAATTTGCATTTGTTAAAAGTATTCTTAAGAAGCAAGAAAAAATCTTTAAAAAACATGAAAAAATCAAAGCATAGAAGAATTTAAAGAGATGAAAATAATAAATGAATAAATTGAAAAACAATTATGGAGATAAAAAATTTAGGCACAGGTGCCGTATGATCCATGCGCCAAATTCTGAGATTGGCCATTTTTTGGCAGATTTTCTTATGTATCTGGCAGCGTTGTTTTTGTTACGTCATACACATGGAGACCTATAAGAATTATGCAGAAAATTTTATTTTGGTAACCCTAGTATTTACGTCATTCGCTCACGCCACGATACGTCATCTTGGCAATATTTCTTCACTGTCAAAAAATTCAGAATTTGGAATCATGGATTATACAGCACCTGTGCCAAAATTTAGTTCAGTTAACTTTAATTTACTTCGAAGATGTTTAAAACACATCATGAATTTAATTCTGTTTAAATATTTTATATTCAGCAAGAGGTGGTCCGAAGTGATAAACAAGAGTTGTAGAGTAGACATATAAAAATTTCAAATATATTTGTAGAGAATTAGTACTGTTTCCACAAGTTTGCCTACATTTTTTAATATACTTTATTCTTTTTAAATGCCAAGTATGACTAAAATACTTTGCTATATTTTAGCTCCGACATTCTTAAGGAAATAAATTTCCGCCGACAATATCCCCTTTGTATCTTAAATCTGTATTTGGTTTCAACGTCATGGTAAATTTAGAAATAAATATCTGGTGAAAAGCAATGAAAGAAATGATGCTTCATCAAATATTATGTCAGAATAATGAAATTATTTATAAAATTTTCAAATATAATTTGTGAAATAAAAATATCTGCTATTCACTCTACTTACATACATTTGCACGTGTGAACATTTTTAATAAGTACCCTAATTAAACAATATGTAACGCCCAATTTGCTTATAAGTTATGAGTAGAGCAAACTTTTCACACTAGTGCCTTATAAATAAACTTTGTCTGTATGAAAAATATGTGAAGAGATTTCTTCGAATTGTTTTCAAAAGGTAGCAGCACAAAGTGGAAACAAATTATTTGGACGTAAACTAAAGTAATTGTAACAACTAAACAAAGAAAATCAGATCTTCGCTTTGAAATTATCCTAATTACATGCATTAGAAATAAAACACGGTTATAGTTTCAATATGTATTTTTTATATTTTGGTTATTGATAAGGGCGGGAGAGTTGGACAACGTATTGGAGTAAAATAACATAAATCTTGAAAAAGAGATTTATTTTTAAAAAAATGGTATTTTTCTTGCATAGAATGAAATTATAAAATACTTTCTCACTATCCAAAGGTAGTGGGTTCAAATCCTGACTCAATCCATGATCCGTCGTGTTCGCTCATGGGGTCGCAATGTCTTCCATATGAAATAATACTTCTAAGGTTGGCAGTCTAAGTCTAGGGGTCTTCTGCTAGGTCTTGCTTCTAAACTACGGAGATTCCATCGAGTTTCGGGGTGCAGAATAGCGTACTCACTAATACAAAGCTCCATCATATTCCGCCCTTTGTAGTGTTGAAATGGTGGTAAGGGAACCCCCAACTAGGCCACTGAAATAATTGTTTCATTTTAAAAGGAAAATATATAGTTGCAATAATTGGTATTTTTATTGTTGTGTCAATGATAGTCGAATCAAATAAAGCCGTGAGTTTTATATACAAAATTTAATACATTCTAAAATTTCTTCTATGTTTTCGGCTTACAGGTCTACCAATGGTGGCAAATATCAGATTTTCCTTCAATCAGCATGTATTGCCGGGAAGTCAGAAACGTGGTCTAGTGTCAGCAGAGTCATCACAGTTTCTGCAGTCTCTCTTGCCTTCTCTGTCGATCTTTACGCCTCTGTGATGTTTGGTTTACAAAAGCTGTTGTTTTGTTGGAATTGACATTTCTTTCAGTTTAGATTTTTATCTATTGATTAAGCATTCTTAGAAGGCAATTTTGTAATTGTTGATATTTCTGGCCTCTTTGGCTAATTTTCTGCATTTTCATTTCTTGCAATATCAACATGTGAGGGTATCCACTGGAGAATGTAGGTTTTATTCAACACTTGAATGTCATGAGGATTTTAACATATTGTAATTGATACTGGAGAGATTCTAAAATAATCGATAACTTCTTATTCATAATTTTGAAGTAATCAGTGATTTTTAACATTCAGATGTTTGAATGAAGATTTTCTCGATGACCAACAGGACAGAAAAGTAAAATGCTAAACACCTTTTCTTACTTGCAAATAAGATGTTGGATTGTATAACTAATGACAATGTCTAAATATCTGCTATTGTTGTTATCTATGACATTTGGAGAAGCCGAGCTAGCTATGCCGTTGGTTATGCGAATTTAAGTCAGTAGGGTGCGTCTTTCGTTTAATCAGAGCACCACGAAGGTGAATGTATGGCTTTACTCTCAATTCCTCCGATAGATGGCACCACCAGAGGATCCACTCCCTCAATTTTGATATTCATGTGTAGGGAGGAGGAAATATTCTCTAGATCATTACACCCATGGTAACTGCTCAACGACTGACCACATTACTTTCCATTCAACAGATTTAGAAAGCGTGTATATCGAGTCTTTGGCGGCATTGGGAATCAAATTCCTCTCTTCCGGACTGAAGGCCGATGCCCTAACCACTCTACCATGGCCGAAATATCTTAGCATCACAAATAGCTGTACGTTAATCCCATATATTCTAGTATGTATCACAGGGTATAATAACATATCAAAATAACCTCTAAAATAACATATCATTGGTCAATCATTATGAAAGCAATAAGATTGTTCAAATAATAGAAAGAGTTGAAAACATTTCAAGCATCCTAAAAATACTCGTTGGGAGGCAGAGAGTGTGCTGGTTATTTCACTTAGTGAACAGTCACTTTAACCAAAACGGACTGAAAGCTGCTAGAACCATTTCAAAGAGCTTTCAAATGTTATTATGTTCATAAATGATCAAGTAATCATTATTCTATAGAATGCATAATTAAATCATAAAAGTCAATAATTTTATGTGCTGAATTATTATTTCAGAAAATACTTAGAGAGTTATTTTAGTAAATAAGGAATGTTTCATTCATTAAAAATGGTAACGTATATATGGTACAGAATTTTTAGAAAGTTTTTTCATTGAAAGATTTCATTTTTTCCTTGAGCTTCATTCATGTAATCATGACTGAAAGATGCTAGAACCATTTCAAAGAGCTTTCAAATGTTATTATGTTCATAAATGATCAAGTAATCATTATTCTATAGAATGCATAATTAAATCATAAAAGTCAATAATTTTATGTGCTGAATTATTATTTCAGAAAATACTTAGAGAGTTATTTTAGTAAATAAGGAATGTTTCATTCATTAAAAATGGTAACGTATATATGGTGCAGAATTTTTAGAAAGTTTTTTCATTGAAAGATTTCATTTTTTTCCTTGAGCTTCATTCATGTAATCATGTTTCAGTAAAAAAAATTTAATCAAATTTTAATCAACGATTACAATATTTATAAAAAATTGAACACACAAAAACGATGAAAAAATAACTTTTATAAATTAATTTATATTTTTCATTTTCGCAAATCTTAAAAGTATATTTTCAAAGACACAATTAAGTTATGTTTGAATCTTGTTTAGTTTTTAATTATCTCAGATTTTTCTTCTTTCTGTATTGAATATATGCGATGCTTTCTATTAATAATTTGATGATTCCTTCATGCTGGCTTTTTGTATCGTATAAACTATGAATTCATTTTATACATTTAACTGTGTATTCTACAAATTGCACCATTTTACTGTTAAGATAAAATTGTTGGAAAGTAATATGACGTCATATACAGAAAAAAATATTCCCCACTTATTGAATAAGAGATACAGAATGGTTAAAATAATTTTGTGGCAATTTTGAAGCACATTTTAAAACCACAGGTCCTTTTATTCTTAAAAATTCTATTCTCTATATGTTATTTGTGCATTATAATAAAACATGATAAAATTGAAGAATTAGAATAAATATGAAAATTCGCTGAGTCAAAAAATTAAAAAAAAGTATTTTATACATTTTATTAAATAAAAATGAAAGTACTTTATTTTCTCGTATTGAATGTGTACTTTTTATATTAAGCGTTTAAATGCACAGCCCAATTATTTATCGATAATCTCAATATATCCCCTACAAACTCTTGAAACTATGGTTTAGGCACATACACACATTACATATTTGCAAATAATCTTGTAATTTTACACATTTTAATTTTATCAATATCTTTCATACCTATTTCATTTGTATTGTTAGCATCACAAACACATCAATAAATGCTCTATAGAGCTTTATAATATTTATGAATTAAAGAAATTAGTTTATCATTGTTGGTTACCTTAAAATGTAAAAACAACTAAAAAACGATAATTAAAGTATTTTTTTGATTTGCGCTAACCAATAAGCAAATTATTTTAAAAGAAAATTAGAAGTTAAAACTTTACTAAATATTCTGTCAAGATAATCACGTAATAAAATTTAAAAACAAAAAGAATTACATAAATTATTTAATAAATTATTATAATTTAACTAATTTAATATATATATATATATATATATATATATATATATATATATATATATATATATATATATATATATATATATATATAAATAGTTTTGAACAGGGATACACAAAATTTAATTTCAATTAATTTATACCTAAAACAAATAAATGAAGAATATTACCCCCATTTTTAAATATATTTTTGACTGTAAAAGTGTGTTAGAGTAGAATGTATTATAAAATTTCTTTTAATACCTAAAGTTTTTTTTTAAAAACATTTCTTAGCAGAAAATGTTTTCTCATTTTTAAAGCAAAATTCTATAAATTATAAGTTTTAATTTTTAATTCTGTCTATCGATACAGCGCATATTTAATTTATTTTACGAGTTTATAAATAGAATTTCATATTTAAAAATTTTATGCACAATATGCATTTTCAATCACCAGCACCCTAAAAATTCATTTTACTTTTTACAGCAAAAAGTGCATACGCTTATGAGCTACAGTATAACCTTTTGTAAATTTTACAGCATGTTCGTAAAAAGTTTGACACAATATCTTGCTGTAATTTTATAGCTCTTTTCACTGTAAATTTTATAGCACTTTTTAACGTAATTTTACAGTACTTTTTATTGCATGTTTTATTGAATCATTTATGCTGTTGCCATTTGCAATTATGAAGTAGTTCTTTTGAAAATTTACGTTTGTTTTCATAAAATATTTCACTTTTCTTTGGTCCTAATCATGAGCATTAACTTTTCAATAGGAGATAAGTTTTTGAAAGTAATAATGATTATTTTCCATTTTGCAAGGATATATTATACGTCATCCGTTTTATCAAATAAATGTGCATAAATGTTTTCCTGAAAGTAGTAGCAACATGCAAAATTTAATGCATTGAAATTTTAATTTCAAAATGTTTGAGTGCAATTAATAGGGCTTAACATTGTTCTGAAAAACAAATATTGAATTACTTGCATAATTAATATTAAGAGACTAACAGATCTATGCGTTATAAATACAAACAAGATGTGAATTAATCATTATCATTGAAATGTTTTAGATATATTAAGATTTTTGTAATATTTTTCAGATTTTCTGAGAATCCAATGTAAGATTAATTTTACAAAGTAAACTTAGTCGTCATTAAATTTAGAAAAGCCGTGTTACTGTCAAATATAACTTCATATTTATAGTTCGGTTTTTGTGCAATGCGAATATCCATTTTAGTATTTTAATAATTGCAGTTAGTCAAAATAAAGTCCTTTTATTTATTTTAAATTCAAAAATGTATAAAAAATAAATATTTTTTATTAAAGTGAGCAAAAAACAATAAATTAATTATTATAATTTTTAAATAAGCGGAATATATTTTTTCTTTATAATTTAATAAATAAAATGCTTTTTAAAATCATTAATAAAAATTTTTTGATGTGATTTTAAACATGTTTGTTAAACAGAAATTATATTTTGAAATACATCTAATTACTCCCGAATAAATTCCATAGCTGACTCTTTCGGATAGTTTATGTTAAATACATAAAAAACTGAAAGGAACACCATGAAAGTTTCCCATGAAATTTTTGATCATTATTGCAACGAATACAGCGTTCATTACAATGCTATCAATTAATATTATGCCGTTTGTTGAAAAAAAATGGTATTATTTATAAAACGAAAGCATTTTATCTCAAAAAAAATTTCTCGTATTTATTTACAGCAGTTTTGATTTTGATATGTGTTATGAAGAAGCAATATTAATAAAAATTTATTTTTAAGTAATACATCCAGTAATAAAATCCAGTAATTTATTCGTGATATAAATACTAAAAAACAACATGTATAAGTAATTACAGAAAATTAACAATAAAATTGTCATCATATTGCATAAAAGAAATAAAAGTACTAGATTCTTTATTTCAAGCAACTCTGAGCTTTTCCAAGAAATTTATTAAATACCTTACAAAACTTATAAGAATATATATAAATCGAACTAAATTATTTTGTATTTTTATCAATAACAAATATTTCTTTTTGTTGGCAATTTTCCATAGAGGAACAGCCAGTGGGCATGAAATCGGGAATTTGAAAGTGGGTGAATTTTCGTATTCTAGAAACAGGAATCAAGTAGAAGAACCCTAGACTTAGCCTCTTAATCCCAGAGCTATTTTACACGGAGGCATTGCGAAAGCGACCTATTTTACGTTTCCCATTTGGCATTTATGAATACGACGGATCTTCCGGTGGTTCGGGAATCCAACTCACTGTCTTCTAATAAGGAGAACTACATCGTGAATGATGAATGTATATACATATATGTATATGTACATATGTATTATATATATATATATATATATATATATATATATATATATATATATATATATATATATATATATATATATATATATATATATATATATATATATATATATATATATATATATATATATATATATATATATATATATATATATATATATATATATATATATATATATATATATATATATATATATATATATATATATATATATATATATATATCAGGGTTTGTCAAAATTATATGAACACTAGGGGAGAAATAAATATCATTGTAAAGAAACGTTTCGTATATTGCTGTCCTTAAGTAGTTAACAAAGCCATCTACCGGATGAAAAAGTACACACATTAATCTGCTTCTAGCAGTGATAGACGTCTGATATAAAATACATACACATTTTTCTTTGTCACAAATACTTTATGGTTGTTTTATCTTATTTCTCAAGAGGCATGATTTTTGGTACCATTTTTACTAAAACCTCGGTTTCGAGAACGGTAACTTCTACTAGGTGTAAAGAGAAGTATGATGTTTATTTAAAACACGGAAAAGTTTCATCTAAAAAGCCCAGCAATAGTTCAGAGGCAAAGCTAAATGACAAAAAACAGAGTGGTTTAAAGTGGATTCTTGATAAAAACAAGCAAGACTGCAGCTTTCTAGATAATATTTGAGATGAATAGGCATCTACCGCAAACAACATTATAGGAACAACAATCCAGCGTGAACTGCATATGGCAAATATTCATGGTAGAGCGGCTTTTTCAAAACCATTCATTACAACATGCAATGCATTGAAGGAACGAATATGTTGTCACGAACATAAAAAATGGACACAAGAACAATGAGAGAATGCATCATGTTCAGACGAATCGTCGTTTACGATATTCGCGACAAATGGACGTTCATATGATTGGAAAACGCATAAAGAAGCCTATCATGTTGCTGTGTACAGCCAATAGTTAAGAATGTGGACTGTTGATATGAGGTGTGATGTCACTCCATGGTCTTGGCCCTCTTGTTCTGGATTTCTGTGTTACATGAGAGGTGTATGGCAGGCCGTCTGTAAACTGTTAACACCAGCAAGAATCCCTGTATCTATCCCAATGAGAGTTTGTTTGGCAGGCCGTCTGTGTTACATGTGAAAGGTACAGTACCAGTCTTCCAAGATTCACACTTCTCGCTTTTATGTACATTACTATGAATTAAAGCGCCTCATTCTGATGTCCCATAATTTAATATGACTGGGGCTTTATGCCCCAATCATATTAAATTTTTGAAAATGAGCTGCGCATCCGATTCCTCCCTCTAAGGATTCTAGATTAGGAGCCTTTTTGTAATTAAAATTGAAACGTATTACTCTGAATGCTGTACTGACTTGCAATTCCCTGTCAGATACGAGTTGTAATTCATGAAAAAATGGGCAAACGGCCTATTAGTTAAAAAAAATTATATATGTTATATAAGTTTCCATTTCCATTTAAGTATATTTACTTTGTTGTTATTGTTGTTACTCATGACACTTGGACAAGCCAAGCTCGCTATGCCTTGGCAATGCGAATTTAAGTCAATTGGGAGCGTCTTTCGTTTAATCAGAGCACCATGAAGGTGAAAAGTACGACTTTTGCTCTTCAAATTCTCCGATAGATGGCAGCACTAGAGGATCTACTCCCTCAATTTTGGCATTGATCTGAAAGGGGAGTAAATTTCTCCAGACCATTGCACCCATGGTAACTGCTCAACGACCGACCACAGGACTTTCGATTTCACAGATTTAACGAGCACGTATATCGCATGTACTCGGTGGGTCTTTGGCGGCATTGGGAATCGAAGCCCGTCCTTCCGGATGGAAGATCGATACCCTAACCACTAGGCTACCACGGCCCAGGATATTTACTTTACTTTACTGATGAAACAAATAAAGCAGTTTTTTCTGAATTATTCAATTATTTACAGGGATGACGTAAAATTCAATTGAAAATGTTATTGCATAAAATAAATGAAAGATTTTTTTATGTTGCGAAGAAATTAAATTTGTTTATTTTTAAAATATTTAAAAATATTCGAAGCAAATAAATTCAAACAGTAACTTTGGGCACTTAGTTATTAGTATCATCACCGCCAGTTTTAGTTTTCAGTTTTTTTAAGTGAATGAGTTAAAGGTGCATTTTCCACAGCCAAAATATTTGCTCAGCTCCCATTTTACAAACACAATTTTGCCAATTTTATGTTTCGCTTATTTTGCATGTAAATTTAGAACTTATATGAAAATTGGCTGCAGTGACATTGATATAATTTTATTAAGCTTCTTTCTTGAAAGTATTTAATCGAAATAACTGAACGGAATTTTCGCCATTTAGTTTGGCCTGTAAATCCAACTTCCTTCTACTTATTTCAGTGACCTGCATTTTGTGAGCAAGAAAATAGCAGTCTATTTATTAAACAGTGTTTAATTAGATGCTGATTAGCGTAGTGACAAAACATTAATGCGTTTAGTTAGTTTACTAGTTAATTCCCATATTTTTTGAAACTGCAGAATATTTAATGGATCATTAATGTTATTTAAATATTTCTAACAATTCTGCTTTGTAGGACTTAATTAATGTAATTAAATAGATAATACACACTATATTAAATTTTTTCTCATTCAATTCTTCATTACCACAAAGCATTCTTTATAAATTGTCTCTTTTAACATAAAAAAGTTTACATCAAATTTTTAATTCTATTTTATTTTAGCTAATTTTTCTAATTACATTAGCATGACTTTAATCACCTTTATTGACCTTAAAAATATGATTTCTATTATGATACATATTAATAAAATATCCTATTTATCAAACACAAACAATATAACATGAATTCATGAAAGAACGTTAACTTTATAAAATATTTTTAACTACTTAAATTTATAAACATTTTAAAAATATTTTCCATTATCTTTTTAACATAATTTAAGTTTTGCTGAATTAACTATGAGAAAATATTAAGTGTTGGAATAATTAACAATTCCAAACACAAACTGAAGTCATTATGTAATTTTATACTACATTTATAATTAAATATTAGAGTTTTTTCATTGTTTATGTCAATAGTATGTACTGAATTAGAGTTCAAGAAGTATACTTGTGGGAATGAATTTTTATTTATTTAAGAAGTGTTCAAAACCTGTGCAAAAAAACATCTATAGTATTGCTACTTTCAGAACATTAATGACTGAAAATTTATCAAATTTTAAAGATGTACATTAATATTTGCATCTTTAAATTGATTTTAATATTGTTCAAATTTATATTTTGAACCATTTACCATTCAAATACAATTTTAGTAATTAAGTATTATTAAAAAAAGTTTATTTCAGAAACTAAGGTAAAAAAGTCTTTAAGTATTTTATTTCCTTATCAAAAACTTTCGTGATTACGTTTTTAACAATTAAAATCTGGTAAGATAACTATTCTAATGACACATTAAATACATTTTCTCTTGAAAAATACTATGAATTTTTTATTTATTAGCTAAAAAATTACACTTACAAGTATCTTACTTACACACACACACACAGACATATATATATATATATATATATATATATATATATATATATATATATATATATATATATATATATATATATATATATATATATATATATATATGCAGTATTTTTAATTGTTTTGATAAAATTTACTGCTATATAGCTATTTTATAATCCACTGCATTCATCATAAAAAGACATGTTTTATTTCCAATACATTTCTATTTCCAATAAAAACAGTATTGCAATACAAATTTAATACAAGAATAAGAATAAACTCTCCTAAGGTGATAAACTTACTCGATAAAGAATAAAGGGTGATTTATTGAGAAACGGTACACAATACACAATGCTCTTGTTCTCATTTGAGTCCCAAAGAATGAAGTTCTGTTTTATGAACTGAAAAAATTGTACCACCACTTTTTGAGCATCAAGGCACAATAGAAAGCTGAAAAAATTCTTAACTATAGAAGTTTAAAAATAAGGTTGTACAATTCATCATGCAATTTTGTTCTGATTTAATCGACAAAAAATGATAATTATGTATTAATAATAAAGAGGCATAGTAAAAAATCGAACGAGCAATTATTAAAGTTTTGCATCTTCGTAGTAAAATTCTCTAAAAATAAGTTAGAATTAAATAGTTACGTCCTTAATTATATACTAGTCTACGTAAGACAAATGATCAAGCAGATCCATATATAATAGAACCATAATCAAATCGTGGGAGTATATATAATGGCTTGATAAACTTTAAGTAATGACGTTCTATCTTTTCCCCAGGCAATGTTGGACAGAACCTTGAGAATGTTAAGTGATCGCACGTAATTTTTTCGCAGATTGAAATTGCGGGAAAGAAACGTAAATTTCTTATAGAAAATTACTCCAGGAAATTGTACCTGATTAACCATGGGAATTGACACGTTGGCAATCTTAATATCAGGGTCTGGGTGCTAGTTAGTTTCCTGCAAAAATGCACACACGTTCTTTTACTTGGAGATAAATTATGTCCAATTCCATCACACCAATCAACGAAGTCGTTAACTGTTGTCTGTAGCTGACGTTCTATAAGATACACATTTGATTCTTGACATGATATTTGTAAATTAGCGTCTATTGCTATGAGCAGATGATAAACGCTGATGGAGAATTTCACTAATATGTAAACTGAGAAGTATTGTGCTCAAAATGATTTCCTCAGAAACTCTTTTAGAATGAATAAAGAGATCTGATAAAACTGATCCTATGACTCTAAAAGTACGCAACTGTAAAAAATTCTGAATGAAGATTGGAAGGTTACCCCTTAAGTCAAAGTTATAAAAAGTTTAAAAAATGCCAAATATGGTCGTATACCTTTTCTGTATCGAAAAAATAGAAAAAGATAGATTCTTCTAATAAAAGCATTGAATATTTGTGTTTCCAAATACACAATGTTATCAAGTGTTGACCTTTCTTTATGGAAGCCGCTTTGATAAGGTGATAAACACTTTTCTTCTCTAAAATATATATGAAGCGAGCATGTACCATGCGTTTAAATGTTTTACTCTTTCAGCTCGTAAGAGCTATTGGACAGTAGCTCAATGGATCTGAAGAATCTTTACCAGGTTTTAAAGTAGGAATAACTGTCGCTTCTCACCGCAAATTAAGATAAATTTGTTCATTCAAGATTCTATTAAACAAAAGTAAATGAATACAGGAAATCAAACTTCCTGAAAAATTGGGGGTCATCATTTTGGATTGACTGTTGATAGAAGATTTGGATGTGTAGAAAAAAGTAAAAATATTGAGTTGGTGAACCAACAGTAATTTAAAACGCGTAATTTCTATTCATTTTCCAAAAATAATTGCGATCAATTTTGTTATGTTTGATAAAGTTAAATTTTTGAAAAGATAGCAGGTTCTTATTCAGAATTCAAAAACATCAAATTTATGATTTTATTATTTGTTCAGTTTTTAAGTTAAATATATGTGTGGTACATAGAACAGGATATATTTATAACATTTCCCATCAAACACAAAGATTTCGGTCATCCATCGGGTCCCTGCTATCAGCGGTCTTGACCAGCAGTAGACCACCGCTATTTGGCCCCACCGGCTTCATCAATAAAGTGGTCGTTGTCATTGCAACTGGGCCAGCAATACGGTTTGCTGTTGGGCCAACGCTGGCTGGCCAGCAATGCCATATTGGCTGCGTGTGGCAAATGTAATTGCCATTACATGCCCACATACGATTATGCATCGTTCCTGTTTGGCCGCCGATAGACGCTTTTACCGACGTTGGGCTGGTTATAGTTTATTTCTGTAGATAATGGAATTCCTTATTATCTGCTAATTATTTATGTATTGTTAAGGTTAATATAGAAGTATTGAAAATCCCTTAAATTATAATATTGCATCTATTTTTAACATTTAAAAAAATAAGGTTCTCCTATGTTATTGTCAAATAAAATTAAGTGCATTTTTAGTTTCCCATCATATAGAAAGATTTCAAAACATGAATTACTAACTCTTATTTTAGCAAGCTTTCAATGTTGTCCAAATTTTGCAGTTTATTTTTATTTTAATATTTTTTATATTCTATAATTATTTTTGCCGACCGATGGCTGTATGGTTAGTGTTCCTGACTCCTGAGCTGTGGGTCCTGGGTTCGAATCCCGGTTTATTCATGGATGTTTATTTCCTTCCCTGTTCTCCCTGTGTTTCTCTGTCCTTTCTTCTGTGATGTTGTATGAATGTGGCCCACCCTATAAACGGGTTTGTGGTGGTATGGCTTGGGCAACGCTACTCGCCTCCCTGATTTGGTTCACAGGAGGTGCCCGTTGGGTAACGACAAATGAGCAGCAGTTTCTGGCCTTGTGGCATAGGGTTCGTCACCCAAGTGTGCCCGCCGTTGGGAAAAAATTATTTTTAAAATAATCTTTTTTTATTATAGAATTTTATTATAAATTTGCTCTTAAAAATTTTTGGGTAAGCAAATGTCAATTTATTGTTAAAATTTGAACTTGAAGAAATACAAAAACTTCATATGTCTTATGATAATTTTATAGAGTTATTTTCAAAGCACACACACATATATTTCCTTTGTATATTAAATCACTGCTTTATTTGCCAAATCCATTAACTCCCTAAAACAAGTGAGAAAAAAGATGAAAAAAGGTATAAAGATTAACGTTTTTCATTACTTACGTATAGATTTTGTTGTGTTAATTCTTAAAAGTGAAATTTGTTTTCAATGTTTATTTATAAATATTTTATAGTTTTGGAATGTAAATGCAATAAATAAATAAATAAATAAATAAAAAATTAAAGGTCTAAATATTAATGGAAGTAATTTTTAATTTATGATGATACTCAAAATAAGAAAGTATCTACAATTATTTTATTTAAATTTGAAGAAAAAATGTTAAAAATTTTTACGAATTTATTAATTTTACTGTTTTTTTCATTTATTTATTCCACCTTCCGAATTAGAATTCTGGAACAAACTTCTCCACTTTGTGTGAAGATTTTTATTTTGCTGTAATACTCTCTGAAAATAAAAAAAATAATATAAACAATAAATTTATAATTTAAAAAAATTGCAATATTTTGAAAAGAAATACATTTAACATATAGAAGACTAAAGCTTATTAAGAAAATAAAAAATATATAAAATAAACTGATTCAATTTAATTGTAAAAATAGAATCACCAGGATGTTTATCAATAACAGCCTAGGAAAAAAGAGTGAAAATTGAGTGTGGATAAGGTTATATAATAAAATAAAACTTCATGTATAACACTTATTTCCATATATTTAGGCATTATCTCTCAATATTATAAATTCGGTTAAGGAGAACCAAACAAAACTATTTTTAAACTTACAATATTTTATAATTAAATTTACAAAACAAGCCAAGCACTTGAATAGTTAAAATAACCTAATAAATGTATATAGTTCAAGGGTTTAACTCCCCCCCTTGGCTTGAATGCTTATAATTGTGTTGATTTTCATTCAAAATTAATATAACTTATAAAAATTGAATATTTATTTCAGGAATTTCTACTACAGAATCCTTGTACTTAATTTCAGTTTTATCTCTTTAAAAAAGGGATATGGTATATATATATATATATATATATATATATATATATATATATATATATATATATATATATATATATATATATATATATATATATATATATATATATATATATATATATATATATATATATATATATATATGTATATACATATATATACATACATATATATACATGTATGTATATATATACATATATATACATACATATATATAAATATATATATATATATATATATATATATATATATATATATATATATATATATATATATATATATATATATATATATATATATATATATATATATATATATATATATATATATATATATGTATATATATATATATATATATATATATGTATATATATATATATATATGTATATATATATACATATATATATATGTATATATATATATATATATATATATATATGTATATATATATATATATATATATATATATATATATATATACATATGTATATATATACACATATATATATATATATATATATACATATATATATATATATATATGTATATATATATATATATATATATATATATATATATATATATATATATATATATATATATATATATATATATATATATATATATATATACATATATATATGTATATATATACATATATATATATGTATATATATATATATATATATATATATATATATATATACATATATATATATATATATATATATATATATATATATATATATATATATATATATATATATATATATATATATATATTAACTAACACTACGAAGCAAAAGAAAAATTAACATTCATTTCTTTTGTTAATTGTTTGATTAAAAAATAGACAAATAATTAGGTTAATTGAAAGTAGTTTTAATTGAATGATGTAATAGTAGAAATTCTAAACACCTGACTTCAATGTTTTAGATAGAATATTAGATTTTCAAGACTATAACAAAAAATGTAATCAATTTATAACATACGCTTTGTGCTTTATAGTTTAAAAAATCATACTCTGAAATAATAAAGTATCAAAAATAGATAATAAAATATATATCAATGATTATGAAATTATTTTTTACAAAATGTACTAGATTTGGAGATAAGTAAAGTTTATAAAATTATAAAATATGTGCTGCTATATTTTAAAACGAATTCCTATTCTTAAATTATTCATGCAATTTCTATCATTTAAAAATTAATTTTTTTTACAAGTGCTGTTTTCCAGATTGATGGAAAAAATTATGTCAATTAATTAAAAAGAGTTTCAAATTTTGAATACATATATTCCAGTTGTTGCTCAGTAAATTTACATGACAAATAATTTACATAAAATTGTGCTTTAAATTATGAAAATGAAATGGTAAATTATTTACAAGTAAAAAGCGATACACAAGTGCAGTAATTCTTATACTACTTATAAACATATATATTTTTGCTTTTATCACATTATTTGAAAGCTAAAATAGCATTAAAGCTTTTTACAGAAGTAATGTTTTTTTTAATTAATAAGATTCGTTTTTGCAATTTATTTTTAAAATGCGTAAATTTTAAAGTTAAAGTATGTCACGCTTTTTATGTTTAATATAAAATGCTTTTTAAAAATATTTAAAAATGACATATTAAAGTGTCTTTAACTATTGAAGACTTCTGACTTTGTATTTAGTATACAATTTATTGAATTTTCAATTTGCATGTATTATTAATCATTAAAAAAGGTAGTCAATGCATTTTTCAAAATCTTAGAAATAAAAATAAAAACTTTATTTGTATAAAAATTTGATATACTTATAAGAAATATTGTAATGTAAATCATAATCAATCAGTAAATTGAATAATTTATTTCATCAAAAAAGTAAGTACTTACTAAAAAGAATAATATCGTTTTAATTGCCGTTTCATGTTTTTAGCACAATACTCTTCCTTTATCAGTTCTAATTGTTCAATATGCACAATTAAATTAATTAAATGCATGCAAGTCGTTTGTATATGTATTTTATTTTTTATTATATTAGTTATTTTTTAAAATATAGTGAAAAACAACTTCTTTAAAATTTTATTTTTAGGATTTAAATTGTACTTTTCAATATATAATGCATTATAAATTTACTTGCTTAAATTTACGTTCATTTTACTACTAACTATTTCATTAATGTGCAAAGCAGCTGCCACAGTTAAAAGCTTGAATAAAATATTTTATTGACAAGATTTTTGTAATAAGAAATATGTATCTCGGGAATTTTCCTGAAAATGAATACCAGAAATCTATTTTATTCTTGAAGTAAAATTTAAAATCATCTTTTCTTTTTGGAATGTAAACTATTTTATAAAACAAGTTAATTTTTTAAAAAGGAACTTGTATAACTGCTTAAATTGTGAAGCTCTAATAAATATTTGTGGATAATATTAATTAAATTTAAATATTATCTTTAAAAAGAAAACAATTAGAATCCATTCAAAGCACTCTCAGATTTCTATCCAAATTTTAGTTTAATTCAAATTTATCAAAATTTTATCATAAATTTATAATTTAATTTTGAACTGCAATTCTTGATTATTATTAAAAAATTGATATTTGATTATTTAATTTTGAGAATCTCGTATTAAATTTCATTATTTATTGAACAATTTTGCAAAATTTAAAATCTTTATCTAGAGTGTAATGTAATCATTAAATATGCTGCGAAACATCATTAATTATAATTACATAAGAAATTAATAAATACAAATGCAGGCAAGCATTTTTTTCCAAACACAAATTTTACGTTTGAATAATAAAATACTGCGATTAATTGCGATTGCATTTTTGGTTCTATTTTCCAGCACAAAATAATTGCAGATTTCCTACCTTGAAATTTTAAAGAATATGCATATAACAACACCTTGCAAAATTTAAAAATTTAGAAGATTGTAGTGAAGTGTATGTGGACATTTGTAGATAGATTATGTGCTTAGTTAAAATTTTGTTAATTAATTATTATTAAAAATTTTTAAAAGTGAAAGATTGACTCTAATAAATTAAGTATTTAAGAATATTACAAAACATAATAAGAGAGACACTTATAAAATGCTAAATTATAATAATAATAAAAAAACTTAAGAAGCAAATTTTCAAAAAGTAAAATTTTTTTTTCTGGAAGTAAAATGATAGTATCCCTGTACTTCAAATGAGAAATGGATAGCTTGAAAATAAAGCAAAATATTTTTCCATCCTTTAATCAAACGTCTGATCCGTAGTACTTATCAAAAGGACTCTTTAAATTAGAATTCAAGAATTAAAATATTTAGTGAAAAATAATGTTAATAAATAAAAGTGATCAATGTTATTAAGCGCAATTTTAATGAACTCCCTTTCATGACGTATTTTATTGCACAGAAATCGTAATTATTTCCCCTGAAAGAACTGCATCTAGAATTGAATTTTATTCAGTTGTTTGTGTCTCGAGAAAATATTTCCACAAAATTTCATTTCTCTTCTCCTTATTGATTTCAGTTAAAGTTTTCTGAACAAAAAAGTTTTATGAATAAACATAAACTGAATTCAAACGTTTTAATAATCCAAGGATATTTTATAATCGCAATATTTTCTTTCGTATTTTGCTTTGTTATTTTATATTCATTATTCATTTGCAGCCTGCAGAAATTTGTGTTTTTTATTTAACACTCATTTAACACATATTTAACCTGTTTTTTTATTTAATACTATGTTATGAACTCAATATAATTTTCTTATTTTAAAATCAAAACGAAACGGGTTGTATGTCTAGTTATACAAGGTAAACAAGAAAGGTTTTGCCATTTTTAATGACCCAAAAGAACATGATTTACAGAAAATGTAACCTATTGTTAATCCTTGAAGTAACCACTATCGACATTCAGCATCTTCTGCCAACGTGTCTCCAGTTGTGCAATCCTTTTGCAATAAAAGGACGCAAGGAAGCCCATTAGCTCCTTGCGCAATACCGTTTCATTGCTGAAGGATTTTCCACTAAGATGATTGTCCGGGGAACGGAAGAGGAGGTAATCTGTTGACACAAGGTCAAGTGAGTAAGAAGGATGGGACAAAGTATCTCAACGAAGTCGCTGTATGGCTAACCACCCGTGCGACATGCGGCCTCACGTTATCTGTCAAATAAAGTACAAATATTTTCCCTTCTGTTGTAATGCTGGTGGCACACGTTCCAATTGTTGCAATTACAGGCCCGCAGTGACTGTTTGCCCATCGGTAGCAGCTCATAGTGAATCACTTGACTACTAATCCACCAGACACCAGCTTCATCACAGAAAGAAAAATCGCCAGATTTGAATTTGTGAAAATTAAACGTTGCCGTAAGTTCATTTAAAACAATAGAATGAATCTTGGCAAAGGAGTTTTTACCACTGCATGCACCTCCAGCAGGAATAGGAATTATTTGAATTACTATCGCTGTAAGTCATCAACCTAGTGGATCAGTTTCTAAACTTACTTCTTGATGTCATTTATTATAAACACAAAGTTTTGTGTGCCATTGACTTTCCCTCGACGAGATATGGTCTTCTGAATTGCTGAAACATTTTTCGGCGCAGGTGCCGTATAATCCATGATTCCAAATCCTGAGATTGGCGATTTTTTGGCGGATTTTCTTATGTATATAGCAACCATCTTTTTCATTATGTCATACATATGAAGACCTATAAGAATTATTCAGAAAATTTTATTTTGGTAACCCTAGTATTTACGTCATCGTGCACGTCTCAATACGTCATCTTGGCAACATTTCTTTATCGCCAAAAAGTATTCAGAATTTGGAATCATGGATTATGCAACACCTGTGCCCATTTTTCAGTTCTGACACTTTTTTTGTATATAATTTATGATAGTTAAGAGTTCGAAAGCAACTCATCACAAAGTCAAAGACAATCTTATTAATAGGGTATACAAACCTGTTACATTCTGCATCGTTGAGTGGGAAATATTTTGACATAGCAATTTAATAGGCCTGTATACTTTATTTTTATTCTTAAAAATTATACAAAGCCAATTAAAATATATTGAAAATTGTTAAAATTCAAATTTAATAACTTTATACTGGTAAATTTTAAGATTTGGGTAATTTTAATTTCAACTGCACTTGAGTAAATTACTTAACTTACTTGCTTAATAACTTTCAAATCAACTTCAAAAAGTGAAACAATTTGCCTTCTTAGAAAATATTCAGTTAATTAAGAGTTTATCCATACGTTAATGTACAAATCACTTATGTTAATATACAAGTTGTGATTTAGTAATGCGAAAAGTAGATAAATAAAAATATGTATCTTACTTGATTTTGAATGGAGCGATCACGAACCTTACAGTGTCTAATTGCAGTTAGAAATTCTCAGGAATATATATATGAGTGTTGTGTGAACAATGGTGTGTGTCCACGCAAATGTTTTCTCTTTGTCAGTGTTGTGAGAAAATTGCCAATGGTTTCACTCAGATGGAATCAAAATAAGATAGATATTGAAATTTTATTTTTTACCTCGTTTGACAATATTTTTGAATGCGATAAACAAATTTTTACCAATAAATTTTAAAATGAAACAAGTCTATTTTTACTATTACTATATCTATATATATTATGAATCTATTTTACTTTAATCAAATAAACTTAAAATGAGGAATTCTTGAAGTTAACTTTAAAACTTCGTTTTTCAGGATTTAATAATCTAATGGTAAAAGCCTTTAATCTATTTCACATTTTGATCAATTATGATTTTACCATTTCATAAGATACAATACCATAAGTTTCAAAAATCCTTTTTTCGGTATATATATATATATATATATATATATATATATATATATATATATATATATATATATATATATATATATATATATATATATATATATATATATATATATATATATATATATATATTTAGTAAAGCGAGAAGAGATAAAACGTGCTTTCTGAAAGTTCTGTGTCTTCAAGATTTGTAAACTGTTCCCATAAATATAGATTTTTCACAAAGCTAACAATATTTCACGTGAAAAAACTCTTTCTATGTATATTTTGAAACATTTTTATCACATCATATTTTAAGGAGTCTTTATCCTATATATCACAGATTTTGGTTCAGAAATCTGAAATTGGAAATAAGCGATGGGATAACATACCATGCAGTGAAAAATTGTAGTAAATGAAAGAACATTGTTTTCAATATTTTTGGAAGATATGAACTTATATACGTTTCACTATCTTTTCGGATTAAATATATTAATGCATTTTCGTTTCACTTATGTATTTTTGTTTGTGTATTTATCCGTTATGAATTTATCTAGTAAGAGAATATATTTTGTTATTTTTAATGCGAATAAAACCATCTTTATTATCTTTTTGTAATGTGAAACCTTAAAAGAGAGATTAATATTATCGAATGAAGCAGGGAAACTGTCGCAACAGAGATTAAAGCCACAAAATAAAACGTAGAATTATTCGAATATAGTGTATGCTGATTTCACAACAATGTCTTATGGCTTGCAACAATCACATAGTCAAAAGCGTTCCTTTTTTTAATGTATATTAATTCTGAACAAAAAGCTGAAATGTAAAATAATTCTTCGCTTTAATGCAGAATAATTCTTAACAAGAAGCTGAAATGTGAAATAATTCGTAACTAGGGGCAAAAAATCATTTTTGAGAGCCCTTTTTTCGGTATACAATGCCAAGAGCTATCCGTGGCACAGTGATAGGACGCAACATTCTTAGAATGAAAGGTATCGTGCTCGATTGCAGCAATTTTTGAAAAATGAGAGAGAGAGAAAGTTTTTTGTTAGTTTGTTTGTCGCTCAACGGTCATTTTTTGCACACGAGGGCTAATTAGACCGGGACCTACGGTTTAAAGTGGATTCCGAACCACTACAAACATCATGCCCAAGGTGGGATTCGAACCCACGAGCTGCTGAACCGAAGGCAAGAGCGCTAACCATTCGGCTGCCAGCTCGGCGAGAGAGAGAAAGAGATGATGCACGCGCTTCAGGCTTCAACATGGTCATCCCGTCGCGGTGAGTGCTTGAGAGTTTTCTGGGATTATTCTCATGTGACTTTCTTTCGAAAAATTCTCCTAGAAAGTAATTACATGGGAATTATTGAAATGTGTCTAACTTCTTTTTCTTCTTCACAAGCTTAATAGCCCATTGCAGGCTAAGGCTGACTCGCTGATCTTCTTCCAGCTGACTGTATTAGCCGCAACAGCCCTCCATCGGTTGACTCCCATTATTTTGAGGTCTTTTTCAACATCGTCCAGCCACCGCGTGGGTGAACGTCCGCTACGACGAATCCCTTCGATTTTTGAGAATATCACTTTTTTGGTTGGAAAAGCATCGGTGCATCTGTACAGGTGGCAATGTCTCTAACTATCTAATAGTTATATAATGAAATAAATATAACTGAGTAAACTTATAATTTGTTAAGTTAATTTTTTTTTGTTACGCAAAAAAGTTTTCGCCCTGGAAATGGATATTTTGTTTTGTTTCGTTCGGACTACTTCATGTCCTCCCTAAGGACAATGCTTAGCTCTTAAATGCATTACGTGGTCTTGGAATAAGGTAAAGTGTATAAAACTGAGCAGAATTCTGAGCAAATGTGAGACATCTACTCTTGATGCACTTACTTTTATAGAAAGGCTATAAAAACTCAGGCTTAGACACATCATGAATCTGCTGCGATAAATTTCTGTAACCATTCACTTCTGATATGTCAAACATTCTACACTTTCTTTTGATACTGCGAAGTGGACAACTTAACGGTTGAAGGAATCTACAGATTAAATAGGCTTCCGGGATCTCTTTTCATAGATCTTAAGCAAAGAAAACCGGGAAACTCTTCAGCGCTAACAGATGTGCATGCAAAAGGCAATGGCAGAATATCCATTTGATTGACAATAGCCGGGATTGAAGTCGAGATCTTCTGTAAACGGGACTTAAGAGTGATATTCTGCCATTGGGGCAGTGAGATGCCAATCAAATGCATTAGAAGTAATTCCACAGATTCTGCATCCCAACTCTATATTTCAGTAGCAAGCTTCTGCTGGAATTATAAAAGTATTTGCTCATCAAATATTGCCTGTGCTGTATGTGTAATAGCGTCTTCCTTAGTGTAACTTCCCGACTGTATGAATGGGTTTGAAATTATTCAGTCATAAGAATTTTAGAGCAATATTCAAATAACATTGCTGAACTCGGGAACGTTTTATTCCGATGCTATTAAATACAGTAGGAAAAATGATCTTTAAGAAATTTAACATTCGTAAACATTATTACTTTAGTTATGTGTTCCTTAAGCTAATAAATTTGTCTAATAAATTCAATGGTGTGCTTTTCTGGCTGTAAATAATTTGAATTAAATTTTTTTTGTATAATCTGATTCTTTTCAGTAACATAGTTTCTTTTTCCATTTTGATAGAAAAATATATTTTATCATTAATGTATAATAGCACTCAGCTGAAATAGAACCTCACTGTAAATTATTCAGTAATTACTCCTTTGTTTTTCTGTATTCGTTTGTCCCTTGACAAATCTAAGTTGTTCCAGCATGAAGCCTGTTAGTGTCTCTACTTTTTTCATTTAAAGTCCCTGGAGTGATTTTTCCTGCCAACTCCAGACGAAGACAATTTTCTCTCCAACAGAAAAAATGTGAAATTCACTCATAGGGGAAGGTATTTCTCTTTGAGCTCTCTTCTGAGTGTCTTGCATTATCTCTGCTTTTATATAGTTGCAGTACTGGGTGCAAAATAGTTACTAAAAGATTACTTTTAGGAATACATTGAAGTACAGAAAGAACAAAAAGTGAAGAGACACATCGTCGTGTATATCTCTTATAAATTTCCAATATTAGATAACTGATCAAAGATGTTTAAAATCCAGCATATAAGCTTTCTACAGTTTAATATGTGAAAGTAAATTTTCATTGGCTATTAAAATGATGCACAAGAAGAATTTTGGTAGTTCTTTATTTGTCTGTAAGTAATTTTCTTTTTACTATACGTGATGACGAGATGAATGGTATTTTATTAACATTGCAGTTACCTAAGTTCCGTACTTGAACATGCATCAGTAATGTTTGATAGAAATCTGTAAAAATAAAGGCTTTGTAAAATTTTGATTTAATAAATTTTAATTAAGAAGAGCAAATTCGTGTTCCTTTTATGAATAATTTATTTGCGTAAGATGTTATTATACATTGTAATTACAAATTATAAATTCATAAAAAATGCATGCATTAATCTTAAAACTGCAGTTCCATAATTATTAAGTACAGTGATGATATTATAGGTGCCACTTTACGTTCAATTTTCACACAATAGGAATAATAGCTTTAAAAGAATTCAGAATCATTCAAAATCCTCCACTCACACTAGAAACTGTTAAAATGAATACTAAAGTGCAGTCGAAACAGTGGATTTCCCTTTAAACTGTTGCTCACAGTCTAACAAATTCTCGTGTACAAAAAATGGTAAGTAAGCGACAAAGTAGTTGAATCCTACAAAATGATCCATGATTAAGGTTGCATTCACACTAGGTGTTGAAAGGAATTCCAGAGTATAAGTCAAACCTGCGTATTTCATTTTAAACTGTAGGTCTCGATCTAATAAGCTCTCGTGTACAAAAATTAATTGTTAAACTACATATAAACCAGTTGAATCATACAAAATGATCCATGTTTAAGGTTGCATTCTCACTAGAATCTGTTGAAAGGAATTCCAGAGTACAAGTCAAACCAGCGGATTTCACTTTAAATTGTAGGTCTCGATCTAATAAGCTCTCGTGTACAATAATTAATTGTTAAGCAACAAACAAACCAACTGAATCATACATGATCATCATCTTCAATGAATCATCTTATTCCTCATGATATAACCACAGAGAAAATCAAAACCTCTTGTCCATAAATCTTTGTAACATCATAAACAAAAAGAGGATGAAATGAAAAGTGAAACAGCTTCAGTAGATCGATGACCTAGAGCATTGAATTGACTTCCTTACTTTCAGATCTTAGCTGAGCTAAAAGAAATAGCCTTGGGTGTTCCTACCAGGAGAAACTGCCCCGACGTATGTCAGCCATTTTGCTCAGCCACAATGAGATGATCTACAGCATTTGAGGGGGATGGCATGTATGTATTTTTCTGGCTGACAATCAGAGTAAATTTGAAGTTACGAATTCCAAACCTAAATGGTTAACCATTTAATTTTATATTTAATAAAAAGTACGTAAAAAGTTAACATGTATCAGTTATGTGTAAATTGTGAGCTGAAATACAATTTTGTTGCACATCTGAAAATCATAAAAAATTATAAGAAAATTCTGTAAATCATAAGAAGAATTGTAAATCATAGTTTCTAATTTTCAAATCTAAACAGTGTATAATACTGCCTGGGGCTCTTGTGACTTCTAAGAGCGTCAACAAGTGTTGGGTAACTGAACGTCCTTTTCCTTTCGAAATGACAGCTTTATAAAGTGCCTTGAGCCCCCTCCCGTAAGTTGGTGTTATGCTACTCGTGAGTTGAATGGAATTGAGTGTCTTAACGAACCTCTAATGTATCTGGTGAATCGCTATATTATCTTGCCTTACCTAGTGACACGGAAAATACTGAATGATAATATTCCTTATTAAAAGGTAAAATTCAAATCTGGACTTATAACCAACTCTCCATTATGTTTATTGAAGGCAGCTGGGGTACGTAGACTAGGTCTTGGTGATAATGTCCTCCGAAGGAAAAACATCACCTCTTAGATTGGCACATCAAGTTTTGAGGGGTGGTTGACTTTAACTAAAAAAGATCAGCTTTGTATAAAAACTTTATTGATAGTTTTTAAACATAAAATATTGAACAGAAAGATTTGCCTGCAGCACAGTGCGGCTAAGAACGCTATTCTACTGAAGTTTAAACATGAACAACTGTTGCCACTCACATAAACTCAATAGTAAAATAAAGCATGTTGCCAGTAACAAGATTATTGTAAAAATCATAACATAAATTTGAACAATGAGAAAAATAATAAGGCAAAGGAAAACAAGAAATGTAAACGTTAAATGTACCTTCATCAAGGGGTATTTTGCTTGTAACTGACAATATTCTTGAGCAGCTTCCATCTAGGTGGTGTTGTAGCTTGCTTTTTCTTCGACCTAGAGCCACAGAACCCAACCAACCATGCATTCAGCAGTTACAGCCAAGTACTAAAAACACTGATGCTCACCGAACAAATATTACACATTTTTTTTAAAATGCACTGTAATATGGTGGAATGCTAGCCTCCTGCATGAATATAGAGCGTGAGTTCTATAACAATGAGAATTTTAGAAGTGATGTAAGAAATGATTAAATATTGTAAAATCATCTGTTCCTCAAAATTAGAACTATTTAAATTCGGCCAATCTGATTAATGAGATGATATTGGAGACATAGTGAGCAGAATATCATTATTTGACAGTTATGGAACAAGAACTCCCTATCGCTGTCTTTATTGTAAACCAAGTAAACGTTCTTCAGAAGTATTATATATGAAAACATCAGCATCATAAGATATTATACCAAAAGTTGGTAAGTCATAGAAGTTTATTGGGCTGCAAAGCAAACTTTAGCATCACATCATAGACAACCTAATAGTTAAAGATTCTTATAAGGCTATCGCCTATTACATTCCTAGTAGATTGTTTCATTAATGGAAAATCATACTACGTAAGTATGAAACGAAAGCATAAGAGCTTCCAAGCACGACACTCAACCTTTGTTCAACAAGACTGACAAATTAAATAAAAGTTTGTTATAGACTTTTTTATCTTAGAATCCCCAGTCTATAATCTTACTTTTAGCACTTGACTCATGTTAACATGATAGGTTTGATAAAGATGCTGAGACTAACAAAAAGCCTACTAGTACCTAGACTAACAAAAAAAGCACCATATTTTTTCTTCCGAGTGAGCCCATATTTTCTTCTTTGTAGTGAAATGGCAATCATTAACAGGTATATTGTTTTGAAAAAGATCGTTTTTATACATGAAACAACTCCGACTATCATCATATTGGCCCTGACGTTGACTTAATAGTTTGAAAAAGCGCTATGATCACAGACAGAAAAATTTTCATATTCTTTGATGAAAACTTAACAAAAAAGTGAAGGCTAACACAAATTATCATGTTAATGATTGTTCGATCACTTACATATGCAGATTCTAGGATTATTTATAGAAAATGGTTAGATATTTTTCATGGCGAACTTTCAAAAATTTGAATAGAGCTTGAATTTTAACTTGGGGTACAAGTACATTATGGGATACTTCTAGTATATCTTCTTCTTCTTCTTCTTCACCCAACGCCCGCCCGTGACCTATGTGCCATTTGGCGCCGTGCTTCCCAGTAGAGTCCAGCCCGCCCATGCAAGTCGTCGCCGGCCTGTTCCAGAGCATCACAGCAAGCCAGGTTGTTCGGCTGTAGAACACAGGGGGCAGAGGGAGTATCGGCAAGGCCGATCCTGTGGAGATGCTTCTGAAGGTAGTCGTGACCCTAGTATATGTAAAATATTTGGCACGATTTTCCAAATTGTTGCCAAATGCTAAATGATTCGATGATGTTTGCACCAAGCTATTGCCAAAGACAAAATCATGTTTTTACAATTGCTGCCAAAAACTGACATACAAAAGCGAAGAAAATGGAAATTTAAAAATGGTTTTATGGTATGCTAATACATAAGCATACCATTAGAAAAGCATGTGAATCATAAATGAAAAATGGCTAAAAAATAATCCACTGAATCTGCCAAATCATTCACAACAACAGATCCTAAACTTTATCAGCCTCCCAAATGCCACCAAACTTCGCTAATATCAACTAAATTCACAGTGTTTCGAATACTGGGATTAAGTCATTTCATTAACGCTTTAATTTATTTAATCAGATATAATTTATCATTCAAGAACATTGTGTTCTATATGTGAGGCATACCCGAAACGTACTATAAAATAAATAATGGCTGTAATGTACCTAAACTAACAAACACTATTAGAAAACTTCTTGAAATCTAAGCGGCTGTTGTAGGCTTGCTTATTTTTTCATGCTATCTATTAAGGCATGAAACACAGCTAACCATCATCACATTTGCAATCACAGTTCAGTGGTAAAGTGAAACCTGAAATAACATATTCTTCTTTTCTTCGTTTCAAAGCAGAAGAAGAAATTAGACAATGTATGATTTATGTAGGTCCTCTAAGTATGGTGCTCTTGGTCTGTAACCTTTCACAATCATGTGAGCAATGGGATTTCTCACCAAGTGGCTGTTCGGGAAGGACGCTTTGAATGATGGGTATTTCTTGTACTCATACACTCTCAGTATCATAATATTCTTTGATGGTATTAAAATTTTACTTTCCCACATTGAATAATAGGTTTTGTTATGTATAACGAGGTTTGATACCCTTAATCTCTAATTAATAATTACATTACTGATACCTTAGTGTTTTGTCATTATTTCTCTTGCTCTTAACTATTTTAATTTGTAAAATATTTTTATTGTGTATATGTAATACTTGTTACATAATATTTTAAATTTATTCCTCTTTCACCATTAGTTAAGATGGTTAAAACTAGATCTGCATAAAATGAGCTGAACTTCGTCAAAAATAAATTTATTTTTACGAGTCATCCCATTAAAAAAAGCTAGTGAACTAATCTTTTCCTTCCGGTAATGTTTTCCAAATTTAATCCCGTTTCTGCTACATATAATGATTATGAACATGATAAAGCACGTTTTTAGCAATAATTTTCAATTTCAATTATTTTCAGGGATTTCTTATTAAATTAATCCCTGATTTAATAAGTAATCCCTGAAAATAATTAAAATTATTATTTTTGGATTGTATTAATAATTCAGGTAAAATAATTTCATGATTATTCTTACATAACGTTACAGCCAAAATAGATCCATGATTTTTTTCCGATTATTATTATGTAAAATCTTAATATTTATCAATGATCTAATGTATGAAGGTCATTTTTTATTTTATAGGTATGATTTGCAAAGAAAAAGTTCAGATGGGGTTTAATTAAAAGACGAAATATGAGAATTACAACTCCTCAGATACTTTAAAACAAATCGTGATACGCCTAAATATTCTTCAATAAATCCAAGAAAAAATATGCATCCAAAACAGAATAACAATGGAAAAGCATAAATCCCAAAGACAACCTTATTGATACCAAGAGCATAAGAATGCGGTATCCTATTCAAAGTGTGCATTAAGATGACATATTTCAGGAAAAAACCAGTCAAAATATTCGATATCAAATACGTACCTGTCATATTCTAGACGTGGAAACTTCTTTTCAAAACAGATTTGTCTATATAATCAAATAAACATTGAATAAAATATTTACTAGAAATGCTACTGAATTTTGCATTTTCAATTTAGCATTTTTGTTAAAAATCTGAATTTTTAAAATATTGACTTTCTGAAGTAACACATGTAAAAAATTATACTTTTGAATTTTCAGAAGTGTCACTTCAGAAATAGGTGGGTCTTATTTTTTTTTAAAAAGATAAACAATTATTCAGAGAGTATAGATTACTCAAAAATCAAGAAACGAGAGGAGATCTATAAACCGAGAGATTATTTAGAACAATAGATTATTCAGACACAGGAAAACAAATGTAATGTGAAACATAGCTTATAAAAAGTTAAATAATGAAGTAATTGAGGATAAGAGCGACGAGAACAACCTTTGATGTTATTCGATGCGGATAACATCAAAGGGTGTTCTTTATAAGGTGTTTAGTGCACAATTTTTTGCAAAATGGATTATTTTCAGGTGGTTAAATCAGTGATTCTTGACCGGTGGGACGTGACCCTTAGGGGACGCAATCACACTAAAGGAGATTTAAAAGAAAAATTATTTTAAAAAATTGATGAACTCTAACTGAAAGGAAAGCACACATACATACAAAAACAAAATACATTTTCAACATGATATTTAATAATTAACTTATTAAGTTAAGCGACTTACTAAATTAAAAACAAATTTAATAATTATTAATGACTTTATCAAGAGAAAAGTTTTTCAAATGAATTCTTATAATTAGAAATAGACACTCTCAATCCTATTTCCATATTTAGTAGAGATTTATACTTTGTCTTTAAAGAAAGTACAGTGTAAAACTCAGTTTCACATAGGTAGGATGTTGAAATTGGTATTTAGAATGCAAAATATCTTGTTTTTGGTGCAGAAATTTACTCCTGCCCATAAAACAAAAATACAATTAGTAATAATTCAAAAAGTGAATTATTACAAATTGTATTTTAGTGTCACCTTTCATTGTGAAGTCTGGGGTGCTTTCATTCTCTGCAATGGATAGTTCTCTAGGACTAAATTATGAAATGGATCCCTAACCCACTCTTAACTTGCTATCAGTATGTCTTCGGAAAGAAAATACTTTTTAAAATTATTTTTCTATCTAAAGGATTTTCAGTGGTCAGAAAAATAACTTTTACATGTTGTTGTTAAGTGTTATAGGTTTTAGCACAATCTTTCATAGTTGCAAACATTGTTAGGTTTTTGGCTTTAAATTTCTGCTCCACAACTCCAGTTTTCTACAATAAACTTTAACTTTCGTATCCTATTTATGAGTATTTGATCCTCGGAGTTGAAAATTCCAGTTATATAATTTTTGGAATATGTTGACAAAGCAGCTCAATTTCTTCACAGAGAAACCATTACGGAAATTCTCGGCATTCGATTTGTTGTCCTTTTTTTTTAGCAAAATTGGAGATTTCGTCTCTTAATTTATAAACACGTTACAAACTCTTCCCGCGTGATAACAATCTTACCACGCAATAAGATACAGAATGTACAGCACCCTTGTCTTTACAAAATGCGGGAAAGATTCTTGAATTCAGAGTTCTCATTTTTATATAATTGACTACTGTTATACCCGTATATAATGCATTATCCAGGCCAGGACAATTTTCTTTGCAAATCAGAGTTTCTTTGTGGACCATGCAATGTGTGCACATGCATTGTGATTTTACCTGTATACTTTGGAATCTTCCAAACATTGAATGAACACTATGATGCATATTCCGACGCAAATTTTCCATTATATGTTTGCCGCGTTTATAAAATCATTCAAGATTGCAAATAGTGATAGTGATGTTGTTTTGAGTTCCATTGGTTTGCAAAAAAAGTAACTCTTCTACTACTGTCATATCATTGCAAAAATCGAACATAAGCAAAGAATGAGTATTATTATCTGTTGCCTCATCAAGCTATATTGAAAATAATTTCAATACAGATTGATGAATTCGAAAGCAGACGCTGTATATCTTCAGCTAAATCACCAATTGAATGGTTAACAGTAACGTCAGATGCAATAATTTGAAAGAGATATATAGACTGTAATTGTTTTACAAAATTATCTCCAAAAATAGATTCTACAATCGCAATAGCTGCTAGCAAATAATCTCTTCACCACGTGAGAATTTTTACGTATGACTATTAAATACGGAACTTTTAAGAAGCACACAACTAACGCCTTTTCATTCATAGATAAAGTTTTTTAAATGACTTTTGTGCTTTATATACAGTTATCCAAAAAAGTGTCAGACATAACCTAACTTTACATATAACTTTAATTTTAATTTGAAGATTTCTCTAAATTGGTTGACTTAATAGTAATACCGTTTCCAATGTCATTTAAGATTATCAGGTTTTTTTTTATCATGTTTTTGGTTGTTGGTCAACTGCCAAAATACCCAAAATATGTTATTGTATATATTTTAGCATGTACGATAAAATCTTTGTTTGAAAATTTGGCCGCGAATACTGGAATGGTGAGAAACGCTGGATTAAATCATTATGTGATGGTGATACAAAATCTCTTGCATTATTTGGTCACATTGCTTTAATAATAAACAAATGATAGCAATATTTATGCACTTAAAAGCTAATTTAAAATTATTAGTTCATGATTTAAGCTAGCAGAGAATGAGAAAAATATATCTTTATTTTATTTCCTGAAAAGATTAATGTGTTTTCATTAAAAGCATTGATTTTCTTTAATAAAATGTAATATCTACAACTATTTATCAATATATATATATACATATATATATATATATATATATATATATATATATATATATATATATATATATATATATATATATATATATATATATATATATATATATATATATATATATATATATATCATACGAATTATTCAAAAGTTTACAAAGTGATATCAAAATAATTGAAATACTTGTAGTGAAATGTAGAAATGTAGCAGCATTATTATTTAAAAAAAGAATTAATAACTTTTAAATAGAAGAAAGGAGAGAAAAAGGATTAATTTTAATTTGCGTTTTTCAAAAGTAAAATAAATTGCACGTTATTTATAACAAAAATTAAAAATTTAGAAGAATCTTACTCTTCTTAAAATTCCACGCAATGTATGTAATTACTTAATAATTTAAATTTAAGCAAATCTATCTTAGTTATCTTTAATTGCGTTCTGTGCTGCACTCGAATATTAAAGTTTGAAAAATGATTAATTTGTCTATTGTAGTAAATACAAATCAAATTTAATTTTGTATAAAATTAGATTAAGGAAAGGACACGGAAAACAATTGGCTGCAATAGAATGTGAGCAACCAATTTCTCTATTAATCAATCAATACCAAATTTTGACAATAATCATCAGTGATACTTCTAGAAATTACACTTCACAGGATCCCGCTTTCGAAATTAATCAAGCTAGTAATTAGACTTGACTTCAATGTTAATCTAATATCAAGGAAGTTTATAATCGATTTATGTTCTAAGTTGTTATATAGCAACTGCATAAAATCAAAAATAATTGCTTTGTATTAAATAAGCATTTCTTGAGTTCTTGTCCCATACGAAGCAAATTCAATATTAATTGAAATGTTAAAACTTAATTTTGTTTTCCAAAAAATTAATTTGGTAATGTTAACAAAGGTTTTAGTTCGAAGCAATACTAATAAATAATTTCAAATATTACGAATTATTAATTTAAAAATTAAAATTTCTTTCATAGAGGATATAGTATTCCACAATATTAATAATTTATAATAGGAATTATTAGAATTTTTAAATTCCATGAATCTACTTAGCTGTCTTGTTAACCTTAATTTTACAAGTAAATGTAGTAACTGTCACATCATTTAGGAAATAGGATAATAAAATGGGCATTAATTTAACAAAAAGAAATAAATTCAAATTTTATAATTAATGTATAAATAACAACTTAATTTGGAGGTAAATAAATCCATCCATAAATATTGAATGAGCGTTTTTTCTATTCAGTTTTCCATCAGAAAAGATCTCGAACAAAAAAACATTGAAGCATATAAAGCCGCATTTGTAATGACGTCATAGAACAACAACTTTCTTCAAAGCAAAAATTCCAGCGTCAGAGCTCTTGTAAGCAAAAGGAAGTTGATATTGCACTCACAAACATATTTGTCGAGGTTTTCTTACTTAGTTTTCTTGGTTTCCTTCCTTGCTACTCGTGAATATGACCCGTTATTTATGAATCTATCTCTTCTCCAAGAAAACAATTTCACGGGATGTGCGTCAAAATGATTTACAACAAATTTTGTCCTTTATGCTTTTTACGATGTGGAGGTAAAGAATGTAAAAACATTGAAGTAAAGATCCATCATGTTCCCTCAATGAGGCTGAGAACCATTAAATTTTCCGCGGTCGCAGTGTTCTCCATGTGAAATGTCTGATCAAAATATTTTGTCTTCTGCTTGGTTTCTGTTTCTAATTACGAAGACTGCCAACCTTTGTTTCTTGTTTTGATCCTTGTTGTTCTGAAATGGTGGGAAAGGATACCATAGTAGCCGGCATAGTAATAATAATAAATTATATATCCCTGACAATTTATTTGTGAAGATTTCACCTTCTTCCTAGACAATAAAGTGTCATTTTGTGTTTTATCCTGCTAATAATGCAAATAATTGTATAACTTCAAAATAAACTACTTAACATAAGCAGACTTTATCGCGTATTAAATACCTTGTAAAACATCAATTCTAAAATTGTGTATCTACTTTTGGAGAAATGTAAATGCCATTAAACCATATTTCACTCTACATTTGTGGATGATTTTGGAGTTGAGTTGGTAGCTGAATGCTTAATCCTCTGGTTTGCAGTTCAGCTTTCTGTGAGCTCGATATCCACCAGGGGTATGGGTGCTTGTATTGGTTCGATCTTTTGACCACTGGTTAATGTATCTTGACTAACAAACCAAACCTTTAATGATGTATTAACAAAGTCCAGCTGGTTTTCTAAGTCTTCAAAATTATGAATAACTACTTCCTCTTCCATAAACGCGCCCAAGAAGTTAGCTGCAAAATAAAAATTTGAAATATATTTTAATGTTTGATCAGTTATAGGATATTCTTATCTTCCGGATATCTCAAATATTTAACTAACTAAACTTCTCCCGATATCTGCTTTAGCTCGTAAAAGAGAGGGATCTTCTAATTATCAAATATTTTTAGGTTAATTAACGAAGAGAATTTCCTTTACAATACTAATAACTACAAGGGATAATTTATAAGTTTATTCGTTCATTGAACTGTAAAATTAAGCAGAGGTCGCCTTCTCTTTTAGATACCTCACAACAGATATTTATGTCGGGGTGCATATATTTTGGCCTCCGTATAGAAATTGCTAGAGATTGTAGTTAGCAGCAAATGAACAAAGGTTCTTAAAGGAGTTTTGTCGTGAAATTTACCAGTTCAAATGCATTTTAACTTAGTAAACAATACAGAAGATAAATAATGAACAAGAGTGCCTTACAGGAGTTTTCACACGAAATTTATAATTTCAAAATTTATTATCACTTAGAAAGCAATACAGGAGATAAAAAAATTACCAAAAGTGCTTTACAGGAGTTTTCTCACAAAATTTTCCCTTTTAGTATATATCATCACTTAGTAAAGCATATAGGAGATAAATAATGAAAAAAAGTGCCTTACAGAAGTTTCCAAGCAAAATTTATCATCTCAAAATGAAATAGCACTTAGAAAACACAACAGGAAATAAAAAATTTCCAAAAGTGTTTCACATGAGTTGTCTCACAAAATTTTCCTTTTCAGTGTGTATCATCACTTAGTAAACCATATAAGAGATAAATGTTGTTACTAATGACACTTGGACAAGCCAAGCTCGCTATGTCTTGGCTATGTGAATTTAAGTCAATTGAGAGCGTCTTTCGTATAATCAGAGCACCATGAAGGTGAAAGTACGACTTTTGTTCTTTAAATCCTCCGATAGATGGCAGCACCAGAAGATCTACTCCCTCAATTTTGGCATTGATCTGAAGGGGGAGTAAATTTCTCCAGACCATTGCACCCATGGTAACTGCTCAACGACCGACCACAGAACTTTCGATTCCACGGATTTAACGAGCATGTACATCGCATGTACTCGGTGGGTCTTTGGCGGTATTGGGAATCGAAACCCACCTTTCCGGATGGAAGGCTGATATCCAAACCAGTAGGCTACCACAATGAACTATATACAAGGAGATGAAAAACATTGCTTGTTTTTCATCTCCTTGTATGTACTTCATTATTATTTGTTTGCTATTTTCTCACCATCATTCCAGCGCACTCACTTAATTTCTTAATCACATTTATTGTCATCATTGTGTATTGACCTATTTTAATGCATTATGTATAACCTATCTAAACGTTTTGTATATATAGCTTAGAATTTCATATGACCTAACTTACTTTGAGCCGATACACCCAACTATCAAATCCATACTAAATTCATTAATTATTCATTAATCATTACTACCTCATTAGTTTGCAGTAAGTGCAGGTATATGTATTCAATTCTGTTTTATCATTTTTAATTTGCTTTTGTTTTTCCATTTATTTTATTTATTTCTTATATGAATGCAATTTGATATGTATTTCATATGCCTGTCTTACCACATCTTGCCATGTATTTTGTCTGATACCTATTTTGAATGCTTCTTACGTGTCCACGTGTTAACTCTCAATTGCAACCGAATTTGTGTTAAATAATGTACTTTACAAACCCTCTTCACCGTGTAAAAGTAATAATTTCCAGTGTCTCCATATGATTGCAAGCATAATTGTGTTGTCTTGTATGTACTGTGTTCCGTTTTCTTTTCTCTCCTGCAGATCCATCAAATCTGGTAAAACCCTTTCAGGGTTAGGTACAGGAACCTCTGCTGGCGTTTACTTTACTTTGCGGTTCTTAGGAGATAAATAATGAAAACTAGTGCCTTACAGGAGTCTCCGCACAAAACTTTCCATTTCCAAATCTATTTGTTCACTTAGTAAATTATATTGAAGGTAAAGAATTCAATTACAAAATTGACAAATATTTGACAATGCGTAACCAAATAATATATCATTCAAATGGATAATATTAGATCGACTCATAAAATAAGCGGCATATAAATTTAATAACGGTGTTTATCCATTAAAAAGCAACATAATTTATTCTTATTCTAAGTAATTCATCTATGTTTATAAACGTTGCCATGATAATAAATACTGAGCATGCTGTGTAATATTAAATAATAAAATTGTTATATTTTATAACACTTTAAAATATTTTACAACATCAATTAATATTGCGCGATATTACAGGTATATTATGGATATCTATCAATATTTTGCTATCATTATTTATTTAAAATAGAACATGAAAGTTTATTTCATTGCTCTTCTTTGTATTATTTTTCTCAAATAAAGAGCCCATTGCATATCACCAATATTTATTATTATTATTATTACATTGTATAATTTATATAAATATATAATGCATTTAATATAAATTTATCATAATTAACTTTTATCATTTATATAAATTTTCAGTATAATAAATAATTTAATTACCAGCAGCTACCAAGATTTATAGAAGTTATTTCTCAAATCAAGTTTGTAACATTTGCTTCAAGAGAATACATTAATGATGAGAATTTTAGCCTAGCGAGTCATTAAAAAGTTTGATATTAATGAGTATTCAACTTGATTACGCGTTTTTATTTTTTGCCAGATTAACAGATAAGATCACGATGCACTTTATAGCTGAGAACATTTTTTAAATATTGATAAAAAATACTCCCATGTATAAATTGGTTAGGCCCCTGAACTTAATATTCATCAATATTAAAAAAATTTTTATTTGATTAATATAATGAGCGGAATATTTAATAAAACATCAGAAATTCTAAAAAAATATGGAAAATTCGATTTATATTACATGAGATTAGATGCAATGAAAATTTAAAAATGATTAATTAAATTATAATTTGATTATTTTATTTATTTATTTATTTATTTTTTGAAATTTTTAGCAATCTAATATATGATTGGATAACTTATAGAAGAGAATCATGAATTTTTACTACAACAATTTAATACAGCATGAAACACTTATAATATAAATAGCTCATTTTTATAAATGCGATAGAAAATTGCTAACATAGCTATAGCAAATTGCCAACATAACTATAGCAAATTGCTAACATGAAATGAATAGTTATTGAAAAAATCCGTTTGTAAATATACCCTGTTCTAATTTTCAGTACAATATAAAAGTGTGACTGTAAAATGTTTATGGAAATTTTTTAAATAATAAAACCATTGCGACAAGTGAAGAAATATATTATTGATATTATATTGACAAAATAATTTTATTTACTTAAAAAACATTATAAATAAGCAAATTTTCTCTCTCTTTCTTTCAGCCGAGCTGGCAGCCGAATGGTTAGCGCTCTTGCCTTCGGTTCAACAGTTCGTGGGTTCGAATCCCACCTTGGGCATGGATGTTTGTAGTGGTTCGGAATCCACTTTAAACCGTAAGTCCCGGTCTAATTAGCCCTCGTGTGCAAAAAATGACTGTTGAGCGACAATCAAACCAAACCTCCCTCTTTCAGCCAATTGTGAATAATTATAATAAGCAACTTCCAGAAAAAATTGAAAATACTATTTCGTGTAATAAAGTAGTTCAGCTTCCATTTGCTTTGTTTTTTATTTCAAAATGTATAAAAAATATTTCTCGCTATCATCCTTTATTTTTGTGATTTTTTACTGGGAAAAATATGCCAATGGGATTGTGTTTTAATGAAAAACCATAATTATATTACAGAAATGAATGATCGTGGTGATGGAGCGCTATTTTTTTAGGAAAGAATTTAGTGTAATAATTTTAATTTGTATTATTTTAAAAGAACATGAATAATAAGTCAAATAGATTAGCATGACTTCAGTAATTAATACAGAAGGAGATGAAAATGTGATAGCAAAATTAACTGTTTTTTATATTCATGGTTATAACAATATTTGGAAATTTTATGTAACATTCAAAGAAAACTACTTGATAAATTAATTTTTGAAACAAATAAATTAAATTACATGGTTATGAAATTATAAAATAAAAAATATATCATGTAAAGATAGAAAAGTATAAAAAGAATAAAAAAGAGAGAATAGCTGAAAGTCTTGCTGAAACTTTTTGCACAAAAATAAATGTTTGTTCTTAAAAGAAAAAGAAATTTGAGAGTAAAAAGAAGGCTGCGGTTAGAACAATGAAAGAATCTTCTAGAAGACAATTTCTCATTCTAGAAGATTGCTGGCTAAAACTGGGAGATTTTCTTTTTAGATATCACTAAATTTAAAGCCTACATAAAACATAAATTTTAAAAATATCACTTTTGCAAAAAGCTAAAAATTTTTTTATGGAAAATCAGTAAATTTCAGTGAAAGAAACCTAATAAAATCTATCCATTTGCAGAGAATTTTCCTAAATTATGCTTCAATCAGAAAAATTAACTTCATGATACAATTCCACAATTATTTGAACATATAGTTTCTATCTAACAAATGACAAAAAATTTATTAAGTGTCGATGTGAGTTAGTGTATAATATAAAAAGTAAATTAATACCAAATTATTTTTTCTAACATAATATCTAACAGTTTCAAATCATCGTGGCTTATATTTATACATTTTTTTGTTAAACTTAAAAATTTTATTTCATTCTTATAATGATTCAGGAAGCAATATATATATATATATATATATATATATATATATATATATATATATATATATATATATATATATATATATATATATATATATATATATATATATATACAGGGTGATTATAAAAAAACTTTGCCAACATCTGCACTTCTAGCGTCCATTCTATTTAACCGATCAAGATGATATTTCAAATATAGTTCTTTTGAGATATGCGCTCGAGATTCTGTGAATGGCAACACAGTGGCCCTCGCGGTTACAGTTATAGTGACAGAAACTCGAAATTTTCGAATAGCAACGCCTACTTTTTACCATCGCAAAATGTTCAGCACATGCGAAAACCCTAAATAGCGTTGAAACGGTACCAATATGTCCGAAAACCGACGTGTTATACACATACAAACAGTTCTTCAAGGCGCACGGAGGAATAATGCATACGACAGAGACAAGACACTGCTCAATGATGAGAACACATAGAGAAAAAAATCTTTATTAATTTCAAACATTTTCCACATGAGTGCCATCACAGGCAATTACGCATTGCATGCGGGAGACGGTGGACAATGTCGCTGCACGCAACATGGCACGAGGGATGTTTCCAATCTCACGCCGTATAGAATTCTTTAAGTCCGACAATGTTTGAGGATTGCACAGATAAACTCTGGATTTGAGATAGCCCCAAAACCAGAAATCCAGAGGCGTCAGATCTGGGGATCGCGCAGGCCACGGAAAAGGATAATAGCGTGAGATGATGCGATCACCAAAATGCTGATCCAGGAGCCTTTTAACTGACCTCGCTATATGTGGAGGTGCGCCATCTTGCATCTAAACAATGTCATTGAGTGCATTCAGCCGACGCAACTCCGGTAAGACATAATTTTTCAGCATGGCTGCATACCGAGGGCCCGTTACAGAACATGTTGCAGGGCCAGTCGGGGTCGTTTCCTCAAAGAAGAACGGGCCCAGAACAAATGTAGCTGTAATGCCGCACCACGCAGTCACTTTGGCGTCAAATAATGGTACTGGCGCCACAGCATGAGGATTCGTCTCTCCCCAGTGCACACAATTCTTTGTGTTAATGCTGCCATTTAAGGTGAAATGCGCCTCGTCCGTCCATAGTATGCGAAGTGGCCAGTCGTTATCCGCATTATATCGTAACAAAAATGCATTTGCGAAGTCCAGACGTTGTTGTGGGTCACCCGGCTCCAACATCTGGACGCGCTGGAACCGATAGGGAAACATGTGAAGTACCGAGCGCAAGAGCTTGCGGACTGTTGAGTTCGGAATATCCAACACGCGCGCTATGCCTCTTGCGGTTTCTGTGTGTCCTGCAGTCACTGTATGGTGCACTTCCATGACAACGTCCTCAGAAACAGTTGGCCGTCCGGAGCGCTGTTTGTCACAGGTGCAGCCTGTATCTTCGAATTTCCGCACTAAATCACGCAGAGCTTGCAGAGTACATGGGCCGCGTCGTTGTCGATGATTGCGGCGATACACACGCAAGGCTTCCACAGCGTTCATCCCATTTTGGTAATAGAGTTTGATCAATTCACCGCGAACTTTCCTAGGAAGACTCATATCGTCGGCATGTGCGAGTTCCCGAATGACGACTTCGCATACCCGCTTTGTATTTTATAGGTTTCCTACGCTGAATATCTGGCGACCGGCGTTCTGTGATTGGTTTCTTGACTCTGTCACATGCGAATTTATTGCGTGCGCCCAGATCGTGTTTTATTGGCCGGTTTTCAGAACTCTTTTTTGTGTTTGCAGAACACGTCCGTTTTTAGACATATCGGTACCGTTTCAACGCTATTTAGGGTTTTCGCATGTGCTGAACATTTTGCGATGGTAAAAAGTAGATGTTGCCATTCGAAAATTTCGAGTTTCTGTCACTATAACTGTAACCGCGAGGGCCACTGTGTTGCCATTCACAGAATCTCGAGCGCATATCTCAAAAGAACTATACTTAAAATATCATCTTGATCGGTTAAATAGAATGGACGCTAGAAGTGCAGATGTTGGCAAAGTTTTTTTATAATCACCCTGTATATATATATATATATATATATATATATATATATATATATATATATATATATATATATATATATAAAAGCTGACCCAGCCACGCGTTGCAGTGGCTGAGTTTTTATAATACATTGAATCAATTTTTTACTAATTCTTGGGTACAATCAAATTAATATTTTCTAAAAAAATTTAAAATAGGTTCATTCATATGAGATTAAAAATAAAACGTTTCGCAAAAATTTAAAAGTAATAGGTAAAGTATCGAAATTTTGAAATTAAGCACAAATCAACATATACTTTCTGAATTTACATTTTATTCATCTTATACTAAATTATAGTTAGTAATCAGTGACTTACTTATAAAATATACTATATAAATTAAAAACATCTAAAAATAAATTGTTATAAATGAGGTAGATAACATTGACATCGAACTATTATTTTTTCAATTTTTAATTATTAAAACTAAAAAAATTTTACGCGATATTATACTGAAATAAAAAAATTAAAAGAATTTATCATTTGAATAAATAAATTAGATCAAAATGTTCTACTGAATAAATTAATAATTATCAAATTATAAAATAAAATAAAAAAAATAAAAGGCTGTCAAGAAATACTTACATGTTTTGGAGGTGGTATGAAAATTAGTAGAGAAAAACAGCAATAAATAAAATTTTGTTTTACTATTTATAATATTAAAAGTATTCAAACTGAACACGCACAATAATAACACAATACAAAGTATAATTATGAAAGTGATTCACAAAAAATTGTTATAGTATGATTATACATCATGAAAATATATGTATCATGAAAATATATGAAAATATATGTACATCATGAAAATAAAATAATAAAAATATATGTAAATTCTATATTTAAACACGCGATTGCGCGCGCACGTTAATTTTCTCGAAGATGTATAATCTAGAAAAATAAACACGTCGCCATCTGCCGAATACCTGTGCAACTTAGATGCTAAACCGCCATCTATTAGGAACTTACAGAACTAAACAATAAATAAACATTATTGTCGTATAATAAATATTGAAAATAATAATTAAGAGATAAAATCTATTCTATCTTTTAAGTTGGACTATATTATAAATGGTTACAAAATTTTATCAAAATCCGTTCAGTAGTTTCGGAGTTTATCGGGAACATACATCGTGACACGAAATTTTTATATATATATAGAAGATATATATATATATATATATATATATATATATATATATAGAAAAAAGATGAAGAGTTACATGTTTTTTTTACTTTTGAGAAGTATTTTATATTCTAGATGCATATTCTTAATAAATATTCCTATTTTTGCAATATTTATTTTGAAATGCAGATGTTTTTTATTCAAAAAATAATAAATAAATAATTAATTATAAAATAAGACCTTAGCTCGAATCCATTTAAAAATAGTTACATTTTATATTTAAATATTTATAAGTTCATATGCATTAATTATTTAACCATACTTAAGTTAACTATATTATAATTTGAATATTCCAAGGCTGTGGGTCGCGGACTCGAATCCCGGTTCAGGCATCGATGATTCTTCCCCTGTGTTTCGATATTTCTTCCGAGATGATGTATGATCCACCCTTTAAACGGGGCTGTGCTGGTATGGCTTGGGTCCTCCAAATGCCCGCCATTTTCAAAACATAATATAATTTGAATATTACAATTTTTTCCTTAAATTATACTTAGAAAAAGTTAATTACATTAAAGTTTACAATTAACTATTTAGAAGAATTAAGAAGCATTTACATTAAATTATTTATTAGTAATCTTAGCCTAGTGTTTTTATTTGCTTAAAGTAATATTATTCTATTAAAGTATTATCATTCTTATTACATTAAAGTGTTATAAACTATTAATATTAAGGAAAAGAGGATTTCGATTTACTAATTAATTTAAAATATTTCCTAAATTATTACATGAATGGTTACAATTGCTGTGTAAAGACTTACACATTAAAAACTTTCGAATGGAATTTAAATATAATCTCTTTGCGTTTTCTTCTATGTGGATTTACTTATCTCTCAACGGACGTTTCTTGCATGGCTAATTAGATATTGACCTGCAATTTTAAGGTAGGTTGCGAACTACAACGAGCATACCAGCGCAATATTGGTTTCAAACTCATAAACATTTGAACGGAAAGCTAAACAATTAACTGCCAGATGGTTTTTTTGATTATAGTTCATTTTTTATACAGACTATGAGTCTTTGTATAGAATCATATCACAATCCATCAACTTCTATAATCCATTTCATACATATTAAAGATGATGGTTAGTTGGTGTCATGTCTATGGGGAGAACTATCGATGACCATGAGTGTGCAAAACACAACTGGCTATCTACTTGATGTTTTCATTGTATAGACTCTTTTCTATGTCGAGTAGGGGAAAATCTCAGAGCTCAGTCAAAGATCTTAAAATGGCAGAGCAGTCAAAAATATACCTTGGTGTTAGTTGAATATTATTGCAATTAACCAATTAACAAAGAGACGGTAGATTCCGTATTTCTCCGCTGTCATATATATATATATATATATATATATATATATATATATTATATATATATATATATATATATATATATATATATATATATATATATATATATATATATATATATATATATATATATATATATATGTGTGTGTGTGTGTGTGTGTGTGTGTGTGTGTGTGTGTGTGTGTATATATATATATCATACTAATATATGTATCGAAATCATTAACTACATTGAAATAACAATTTTTTATATATAATACTGTCATAAAGTGTTCGAACTCTATTACAATTACAACAATAATCAAATTAAAATAATTTAACGTCGTAAGGAAATGTGTCAGTTAGATTTTATTATTTTTTTCAATTTCCTATATTCTTACTTTAAAATATTTTAGAATTTAAAGAGCTCCAGTGGCTCAGTGGCTTCACGCCGCTTCCCGTAAGCTCAGCAAAGGGAAGCATCATTTGCCGCGGGCAGTGGTTGGGAGGGTGACCACGGTGTACTCTCCTTCACTGGGTTGCTGGAACTCCGTGGGCTGGGGACGTGTCCACGTTAGTATGTGACGTCCAAAGTCCTTCCGCTGGTGTGGCGTGGATGTGGAGAGGAGGGTGCGAGCTCAGGTGTAGCCTCCTCACCTGACCATGGTTCAAAATGACGAGGCACCTTGATAAAGAGCAAAGTCGTACTTTCACCTTCGTGGTGCTCTGATCCAAACGAGAGATGCTCTATATTGACTTAACCCGCACTGCCAAAGGCATAGCGAGCTTGGCTTGTCCAAGTGTCATAAGCAACAACAACAACAGAAATTTAAAAAAAACATGAAATTTCTTAAAACATACAGTCAAACTTATTTTTGTGAGGTAAATGAGCTCTCATAAGAGAAAACACATAAAAAATCACGTTTAATTTCAAGAATACAGCTTTAAAAAATTGTTTTCCTTACACTATTCGTATACACTACAAGTAATTTTTATGTGGAGAATTAAAAAAAATCCCACGTATGAAATACTCCAAACTATATGAGATAACTGGGACTTGTTTTCTGAAAGGAAACGAGGCATTAAGCACTGTAATTATCCGATAAGGTAAAGCAGAAATGCGACCATAACGAAAATAACGCAGCAAACATTTTAAATGTGATGATAAGAAAAATAAAATACACCAGTACTGAAATAAGAACTTGAAAGCACTGGATATATATATATATATATATATATATATATATATATATATATATATATATATATATATATATATATATATATATATATATATATATATATATATATATATATAAATTTATATATATATATACATATATACATATATAAACTGGGATAACTATACCTATATAATAATTAGGCTGACGCAATATTTATGTAATACAATAAAATTCATATGAAAAATCGAAAAAACTGAATGACCAATCTAATCATCGTGCTATTTTTGTGATAATTTTTTAAAATTAGTTTCCAGCTGGATTGAAATTTTCATGCACTGTTCAAAAAAGATTTGAGTGTATATAATAAAAAGCTATTTTTTAAAATTTTTATTTAAAAAATGAAATTCATTTTATCTTAAATTATTTTAATGCTAGGATGAATTGTGGTCAGCTTTGAGTTTTTTATTCCTATATTCCAAAGATACATTTTTTTGTATTTTTGATATCATTAAATTGAATTTTAATTCAACGAGTATTAATTTTAATGATTTATATATCTAGGTCTTGATGACTTTTTAATTTCACTGATAATTTAAAAGAGATTTAATTTTTTTATTAATTTTAAACTTCGAAGTTAAATTTGCATAGAAAACTAAATATAAAATCATAAAGATTAAATAAATAAAAAATTTAGGAAAATTGTAATAAAAAATTTAATCTCAACCTCTTTTTATTCATATTGTGCCAGAAAAAACTTTTTGAGGATAAATATTAATAGAAATGTTTTTAAAGTAATGAAAAAAATAAATATTTGAGAATTCCTAGTATTCATCAGGTTATATATATATATATATATATATATATATATATATATATATATATATATATATATATATATATATATATATATATATATATATATATATATATATATATATATATATATATATAAAGATAGAAATCTTGATGTTTATAGCTGATTTCTTACTTATTTCGTAGAATATTAATCAAACATCATTTCATTGAATCATTCTGGTTTTATGCAAAAAAGTCTTTTTATATAATTTTCAATTTTATTTTTATTAAGGAAATATAAAAATAAGCTGCCTAAGAAGTTTGATTATATTTTGCTATTTTTATTAAATTATACACCAATATTAAGTATTTGAATAAAATTGAGTTATTAAAAAGGAGAACAAAGTATTTTATAAAACTGTTTCACATCTCACAGGGAGGAAATGAACTTTAAAATTGATTTCAGACATGTTTCACTTGTTCTCTCGGCTGTCACTAATATATGTAAACATATATAGATATATTGGGTATATGACTACAGTCATCATTGATAACTCCTGAAGCATTTATCATACAATATAATATTTAAACTAAGATGGAAGGTTAACATTTCAATCTAAACATTTCTAGTCTATTTCTTGTTTGGTAGATTCGGTAGTGAGTTACAGGGTGTTAAAAAGGAAGTGGACAAATAAAAAACTCAAGTTACATTTCTCAGTTTTCCTTTGATAACCTGGAAAATGCAAGCCTGGGGTCTGAAATTCCGGATAGTACTTAAGGTTCCGATATTATAGCAACCAATTGTATGCAATTTTATTTTCTTAGATTACGTTTAAGTATTTTTTATCTTAAAGATACACATTACACAGATTCAGCTACAAGCTGAAATTGATTGGCATGTTAGCAGTCACTGCCTACGAGGCTATAATGCCCTAAAAATAAAGTTGAAGTTACATGTAAAAAGACCCCTTTTAAAAATCGTTTTTATTTCGTATGACTTCGGTCACCATGTCTGTAGCAGCATTCTTTTACATATTGACGTGTTTTGATCAGGCTTTGCTCCTGATTCTCATATTTTATTGTACGTATTCATTTGCATAATCAATCACTATTTACTTATGAATATCGCAACTGTGGCAATATTCCTTTGCAACATCCTGTTATTGCAGTTTAACTATGAGCTTAGTCCTATGCTTGTCAAAATATCTGGGTTTTTAAATTCACGAAGAACCAAGCCAATTACTGTCTGTCTACAAGAATAATAGCACCCGTCAGTTTGAATGCTTTTAAAATGACATTAGATAGCTCCAAATACCACCAATTCATAACAACTTATCTCTCATTTGATATGTACATCTTCTGTTGCTATAGGAACCACCACTAACCAGATTATTTGGCGGAAGCTATTTTTGAGACACAGACAGTATTTGTCTGCTCCCTCTTTTGGTAGAAAACAGGTGGCATGTAAGACGGGCGAAATTTTAGACATCAAAAGATCTGAATCTACATTTGCTCCTTTATATCATGGTAAGCATCAATGATTATTTAAGTTTAAAAGAATATGGTCATTTTGAGCGCAGGTTTAATCCTTCGTAATAATCAAAGTTTATCATAAATTTATATAGTTAATAAGAAAATTTTATGCAGTGCACCAAGATGACTCCTGAGAATTACATTTTGATACTTCTTTCAAAAGATTCGCAGCGAATTGCTCCCAATGAAAGCGCGTCAATGATTAGAAAACATCACCAGAGCTCCTCAATATTCCCGCCTTTATAAAAATCCATATATATGGAGTTTCTATGATTATAGTCGACTACCTGCTAAGACGTTTGGAGAGATTTTGTCCTGCATCAACAATATTTTTGGGATTTCTGAGCAAGAGAATTTTATGAGCTGCTCCACAACTCCAATGGCTAGAATAGATAGTATTTGTCCTTTTTATAGTTGTAATGCATTCTATAATTTATTCATAAATAATTGCTCTATTACACTGATTATTGAGCAGATATCTGTAAAATCTTAAAAAATTTATCTCCATTGAATTAATGTCTAAAAAATACTTTTTATAAATAAGAAATTTTGACTTCATAAATGTTTTCATTTTTAAAGTATAGTATTGATCTTAAATATTCTAAAAATGTTGCACAACGTTACAGTCTATAAGAACATCTAACTAAATAACATACATAAAACGTTGAGATATTTTGCATATCATAATTAACGTACTTAAAATGGAATTTTTTCACTGGGCTTATGAGAATTAATCAATATATTTGAGATATTAAGTATAAGGGAAAAATTTGTCCTTTTTCAATGTTTGTACTTTTAAGCGTTGTTGATCCCTATGTAGAATTTGAAGCCTTTTAAAAATAGCTTAAACAGTTAGATTAAACCGGTTCCAAATGAAATGGAATTTTAACTAAGTTTTGATTGACACTCTCAATCTACTTTTTGTGGAGTAGATAGAACCGGTATGAAAGCAAACTCCAAAAAATCTAATGAAGCTATAGAAAATAGTTCTCGTAACATAGTTAAAAACATTTTTATGTGTGTGGTGCACCTCATAAAAAAAACCTCAATTATAAAATACTCAAAATTTAGGCAACATCTAGGAATTGCTTTTTGAAATGAAATAGGCTGGTACAATAAATACAGTAATTCTCTAGTAAGTCAAAGCAGAAATGTGACTCTAACGAAAATAATGCAAACATTTTGAATGTAGGAAAAAATTCAGTGATTAGAAAAATTAAATATATCAATATTAAGCATAAAAATTGAAAGCAGTGGATATATACATCTAGGTGGTACTGGGATAACAGTACATGTGTGATGTAACTCGCAGACACAATACTTATGTAATATGATGAATTACATATTAAAAGTTAAAAGAATTAAATAGCCAATCAGAACCTGATCCATTTCAATTTTCTCAATAATGTCCAATTTGTTTTAAATTTTCATACATCGCATAAAATTAATTATATAGAAAAAGACCGCACGAAAAGGGTTTGAGGATAAAACATTTTTATAGATATTTCGTATTTAGTCACTTTGTTTAGATTTTAAGAATGCCAATATGAGTGTACTTAAAAGTCATGTGTTCGAAAAAGGGATGAAGGTAAAAAATAAAATAATAAATAAATAAATAAAAAATAAAAAAAAATAAAAAAAGTTGGCGCTTATGTTTAGAATGGACGCAGTGATATCTCGAGAAGGATGAGGAGATGATTTGCGAAATGTTTTTCGGGAGATTCTCCTCTGAAAGAAGTACCCAAATCTGGAAAGCTTTGTTTGTCTCCCAACGAGCACTTTTCGACACAAGGACTGATGACTGGAAGATACAGTTTAAAGTGGATTCCGTGTTACTACAAAAAATGAAGACTTAACGTAGTATTCGAACCCACGTGCCATTAAACCGAATATCAGAGGGTTAACCATCGGCATGAATCATTATTTTCTTAGTGTGAAGGTAAATTCTATCATTTTTTTTGGAAAACGACTACAGAACTTTATCATAGTTAGATATAAAACTCAATTGAGTCAATTCAGCGATGCGACTGTTTTCAATGAGGAAATCTGCAAGAACTAGAGTTTTGTGGTTCAGCGGATGCGATGGGTGAGCGTCATCACAGCTAAGTGTAATCGGGATCATGAATGAATGTCACATATTGTTATTACTACAATTACATCTTCTTTACACTCACAACATCATCCAAAGATTAACGAGCAATTATAAGAATTATTATAACAGAATAACGAGTAATCTCATAAGATCGAGTCCTTTGGAGGGGAAGATCCCACGTAAAATCCCTTTATATGGCTCACCTTCTGCAGGTGAGTACGAGTATCCCAATCCCAAGATAACCAGGGATCTGAATTCTCATTCTTTTTCTCGTTACAAATTTTTCCTTATCTTTCCATCATTTGACGGCAAGCGAAGGAACTCCTCATGAGTAGCTGTAACCACTCCATTTGCTTCTTGCTTCTCATGGATAGTCAAGATCCCTACGTATTGACCGTTCGTTAAGACCCTTTGTATGGGTGGTTCACTTTGGTCCTCAGTGTATCCATCGGCTGGTACCTAGGTGTGAAGTCGTGGCTAGTCTGCTAGGGATCAAGCGAAGGGGTCACATCCTTGGGATTGGCATTAAATGTGGTCACTGTCACCTGGGGTGACTTTCAACGTATGGACTCCTTAGTGGCTGTGACGTCGATCCTGAACATTAAAAAAATATCCTATGGGTTCTGATTCTTGCGTAGTTGAAGCCAATGCATCAACTCATTACATGTTGATAAGCACTCCAAGCAATTTTCATGCAGTATCGTTTTTCCTAGAACAAAACCTTCTCACATATTCTATAGATAACATTATAAATGTTAAAAAAATTACAATCGAGAGATCTTCGTTTTAAAGTTGAATGGAAACAAGCATTAGTAATAAGTAATTTAAAAAGATTGGATTCATTTTTAGTCGAAACATCATTTCATAAAACTTTTAACGAGTCTCGTACTGTTCTTTCTAGCCTCAATTTAATATATGTTACAGAACCATAGTTTTTGAAAGGACGTCGTGATCAAGGAGTTTGTGATGGACGTCGTATAAACATTCGATGTGACGGTATACTTATCCCCACTCAATATGTGGTCTTAACTTTTCAAACAGCAGTATTACCAAAATCCATAAAAGAAGATTATATAATTTGCAAATCGTATTTTCTTAACCCTCTTAGAGTTTTAAATGTCAGAAACATTATCATTCTCAAAAGACACGTTGAGATAGTGATCCCATATGGGGTAAATGTGCCAGGGTAAATGTCCCATATGGGGTAAACAATCTGGTCATGAAACTTATGTTGTACTTCAGAAATTTTCAAGCGTTGTAACTGTTGTGGTTCATATATGCTCCATTTTCCAATCCTACCATATATGCAACTTGGAGAAAAAAATAATCGCAACCAAGATAAAACAAAATATTACTTTTCTCAAAAGCAAGACAAATAGTAAAAAACAGAATAAAAATTACCGTTTCTTATTTTTTGCTTTACAAACAGATGCAGAAAGAAACAACTATCTAGTAAAGGAGAGTAGTTAACCGATATCTGCTTCACTTTGGACTTCTTCACATCTAAAAACCCACCTTACCATCAACTTCTAATAGCGTTAAAATATACTTCAATTACCTATAAATCTAAGATTGATGATACAAAAATTTAAAAACCAAAATCTCAAAAAAGTATTAAAAGAACAATTGATAAATTATCTTCTGAAATAGATATGGAAATGGATTCCTCCTCTACATTTCAGACCATTTCAAAATGTAGAAAAGACAAGCAGAAAAACAATCAAATAAAACCTGCTCTGGATGACATTAATTCCATGAAATTGTCGTAGTTCACGGAAAACACTGGAGTTTTTATATAACATTTATCTGTCTCCTCTCTTTCTAGCTTTCATTAATTTATTTTATTGCCTTTATTCTTCTGTGTTATTCATCTCAACATTCTCAGTTATTTCTGATAAAATGACTTACTCAAGCACTTGAAGATTACATTGATTTCGGCATAGCTTATCGCATCTGAGGATCATGCGCTAGTAAAATCAAATCAAACCCGAGTTAAATCGTACTCACTGATAAACAAGGGGTGATGAATGCAGCTTTCCTGTTCTTATTCACGAACAAGGCTTAGATTAGGCTTAAAACTTTTCTGGATTTCTTCGCTTGTAAAACATGAAAGAGATTCAGGAAAAAATTCAAGAGAAAATATGACAGATAATTTATGCATACAAAGATTAGACAGGCCCTAGCGTGGACTCGGATCACATTGAAATTTAAAATATTTCCATATTTTTTCTCCTTTATTCAAATTCAATGCTTAAAAATATGAAATGATTCATGGTTTACCTTCTTTTATAAGTTCTGTCTCGCTTATTCTGATGAGAATTATGAATTAATATGCATTAATGTATGTCCCAATAAACTAGTGTTTACCAGAGACATTAAAACACTGTCAATGGCGGAAACATTATTTTCCTAACCAGAAATAATTTTTAAAGATGCAGTGCCAAATGAATACTTTTTATGCAGCCATTTAATGCAGTCTTTGCTACGTTTTTTTTGTTTTGAGAAAGTATTACTGCAAGTCTGCGAAAGTTCTAAACTTTAACTGCTCCATTCAGTGCCTGTACAGTGAAATCATTTATTGTGCTCTATCCAAAATGATGGCAGCTAATGTCTTCTTTACCAAGAAAAACATAATATGCTTTTGAGTTATTTAACTGGTCATAAATATTTCACCTAAATAATTTCTAAGTTTTTAATGACTTTAAAAATTATATACACTTAGTTCATTTAATAGTTTAAGGAAAATATTTATTTTTAAGAAACATGATATAGTAAAGTTTCAGTGACCAATTGACATGTCATTGCTTGTTTGTAAATGTTTCCAATCCATGTTTCTGCTATCATTATTGTTAACTCACACTCTCTTTAAATTAATTTTCATATTATATTAAAGAAATTTTCTTTAAGATATAAAATTTACATCTTTCATATATTTATATATATACATATATATATACATACATACATATATATATATATATATATATATATATATATATATATATATATATATATATATATATATATATATATATATATATATATATATATATATATATATATATATAATATATATATATATATATATATATATATATATATATATATATATATATATATATATATATATATATATATATATATATATATATATATATATATATATATATACACATATATGTATATATATATACATACACTATAAACCTGTTTTTTGTGTGATATATGAAAATATTAATCGAATTGCATCATAATTGACGAAATAATTAATAGAAAAATGAAATGATTTGATCAGCCGTTTAATTTTTTCAATTTCTTTTTCGCATTTCATCATAGTACTCAACTATTTCATCAGCCAATTACATTAAATATGTATTACTCTACCCCAGGACAAACTAGATTTATATATACCCAATGTGCTTCTTAATTTAGTAATGGTCTAAATAATTTTCTTATCACTCAATTTTTCATCTTAATTATTTGTGTTATTTTCTGTTATTAAATATCTACATAAAATGTAAATAAAATCTCTACTTTGCCTTACTGGAATACCTCTATCCTGAATGAACCAGAATCATGTCTTTATTTCATTTCAAAAAGCAATTCCAAGTTATTTCGTTAGATTCTTTTAGTTATTTTCTTGTGAAACTTGTTTATGCGTTCCTTATTCACTGCATAAAAGATACTTTGGTATGTATCACCATAAAGAGCCATAAAGTTGTAGGATAATTCTTATATATATATATATATATATATATATATATATATATATATATATATATATATATATATATATATATATATATATATATATATATATATATATATATATATATATATATATATATATATATATATATATATATATATATATATATACAATCTGACCCAGCCACGCGTTTCAGTGGCTGAGTTTTTATAATACATTGAATAAATTTTTTACTAATTCTTGGGTACAATCAAATTAATATTTTCTAAAAATAATTTAAAATAGGTTCATTCATATGAGATTAAAAATAAAACGTTTCGCAAAAATTTAAAAGTAATAGATAAAGTATCGAAATTTTGAAATTAACCACAAATCAACATATACTTTCTGAATTTACATTTTATTCATCTTATATTAAATTATAGTTTGTAATCAGTGACTTACTTATAAAATATACTATATAAATTAAAAACATCTAAAAATAAATTGTTATAAATGAGGTAGATAACATTGACATCGAACTATTATTTTTTCAATTTTTAATTATTAAAGCTAAAAAATTTTTCGCGGTATTATACTGAAATAAAAAAATTAAAAGAATTTATCATTTGAATAAATAAATTAGATCAAAATGTTCTACTGAATAAATTAATAATTATCAAATTATAAAATAAAAATAAAAAAAATAGAAGGCTGTCAAGAAATACCTACATGTTTTGGAGGTGGTATGAAAATTAGTAGAGAAAAACAGCAATAAATAAAATTTTATTTTACTATTTATAATATTAAAAATATTCAAACTGAACACGCACAATAATAACACAATACAAAGTATAATTATGAAAGTGATTCACAAAAAATTGTTATAGTATAATTATACATCATGAAAATATACGTATCATGAAAATATATGAAAATATATGTACATCATGAAAATATAATAATAAAAATTTATGTAAATTCTATATTTAACCACGTGATTGCGCGCGCACGTTAATTTTCTCTAAGATGTATAATCTAGAAAAATAAACACGTCGCCATCTGCCGAATACCTGTGCAACTTAGATGCTAAACCGCCATCTATTAGGAACTTACAGAACTAAACAATAAATAAACATTAATGTCGTATAATAAATATTGCGAATAATAATTAAGATATAAAAACTATTCTATCTTTTAAGTTGGACTATATTATAAATGGTTACAAAATTTTATCAAAATCCGTTCAGTAGTTTCGGAGTTTATCGGGAACATACATCGTGACACGAAATTTATATATATATATATATATATATATATATATATATATATATATATATATATATATATATATATATATATATATATATATATATATATATATATATATATATATATATGTATATGGTGGGTGGGTGTAATAGGTAAATAGGTGTGTAGTGTTTTACACATTATATTTTCGCATTATTTGTAATTGTTGCTCATGTCAATGGTTTTGCAAATTATTGAAATTTAATGAAATGATTGTTAAAAACTCTTTATATTAATTAATTTTTTGACTGTTTTTTTGTATTTACTTCATTTTTTAGGTAAACTAAATAAATTATGTAAAAGATATTTTAACCACAGAAATGCTATCATTATAAATTTATCTTTATTACAATGACATACATCTTCATTAAGACATTTATTTTTACCTTTTAATGTTTAAGCTAAGATGTCATAATTCTGAACGAGCAAAAAGAAAATATGTTTCTCACTTCAAATTAGCAAATAGATAGATAGAAAAGCAGAATAGAAATAGTTTGTAAAGTTGTAGTTTAAGAATGCCAACCTGTTTTCCTTCACTTAGCAGAATGTTGTGCCTTGTTTGCACTTCATTTTAATTTCATTCAGAGAGTTCACTTCTCTTTTGTAGGACGAATCTCTCAGCTGACATGACATGGTCCACTTCATGGCAGACAGTCATGGCAACGGTCTCCAAGAGTTTTTATTTTGGTTTTCATTGTTTCTTAAAGAAACATGTTATTGAAGTTTTGAAGTGTTCAAAACTACATAATAATCCCTTGCATAATAACTGATGAAATGCATATCTATAGTTCAGAAATTATATTTCTTATCAAAAGGTGGGAGGATTTATTGAGATAATTAGGATTTAATATGGAAAAATGTTCAAGGGAATACGACAATAAGTCTTTAACAATTTTGATTTACTTATCTTCATATCAAAGCAATGTATTAAATTAAAACAATATTTTTTCTACTCGTTGCCAAAAGTATTGCTGAAATTATCATGGGGTTCAATAATCATTTTTTCCCTTAATCAATTTAGACATGTAAAATGAAGCTCCATTATCATCTCAAATGAACATTTATTTTTAAAATACTTAAAATTTAAAAAATCTGAAACGAAATCCTACAAACAAATTTTATTGAAAAATTATATTTGGGATATGTTTTATCAATTTTATGTAAAGCATTCTCTTATAAAAGAATTTTCTGAAAATATATTTCTTAATATACGCAGATTTCAGTTTAAATATCATATTTCTCTTTTCCTGAACTGTTGTTTAAAAAGAAAATATTGTATTCAATATGTTTTAGACTAATTTCTTTTTTAGGAAAAAAATATTTTTCGTTATTTGCGAAGGAAAACCAGAATTTTATGGATTTATATTTTAAATAAAATGTTAAAGTTTTAAATTTCATTCATCTTCTTAAGTATCAATAGTTTTATGAAATTCTAGTACACTCAACTTATTGAGCGGCTCCTTTTTTGCGATTTTTTTATGTATCTGAAATATTTAATGGAATAGGAACAAAATTGTCTGAATGAAGAACAGAAAAAGGAAATGGTTTAATCAGGCATTTAGTTTTTCGATTATTCATATGTATTTCCTCACATTACATAAATACTGCTTATTCCAGTTACATTACATTTTTATTGTTACAAAGTACTAAATACATTTATATATTCAATATTTTCAGTCCCTCTTTCGAAAGTTATTTCGGAAGTTAAAAGTGTCACCTGTTGAGTGAGGCTTCTTACATCCGGCTATTTTATATGAAGCTTAACGGTAAGGGAATATAAACTTTTCATTCATAATTTTTTTAATAGATAATTTTTGTTTTTCATATGATTTAGTTTAAAATTGAATAATTCTCTGGGTTTGTTGGCGTACTCACTATGAAGCATTTTTAAAAGTCATGTAAACTTATTAGGTTTCATGCTATCTGCTGCCAACATTTTTGAGCAAGGAATACAAACAGGGGTTTCCTTCTTCATTTATTTCAGTGCTGGTAAAACAAAAATTAAGTGTTTTGAGGATATTCTCTAATTGTATTTTCGGAACCACTTGCGTCTGAATACTTGTTGATGCTTGCCTATCGTCTAAGGCTTGTTTGTGCCGTTTAAAAATTTATCATTGATTCTGCATAAACCTGTTACAGTGAATTGTGTAGTAATTCAATGAATTGCATTTAACATGGAAACATATACATATTCCCGTTATATTCTGAAGCGACAGAAGATTTGAATGAGACTGGCTGGAATTAAAACTGGCATTATCGAATGTAATTTTTTGCGCTATGAGAAAACACTTGCCAATATCTGCACATAATTGAGACGGTATCTTGTTGGCATTCCAGAATATTGGAGAAAAATCTGAACGAGTTCTATATAACGAGAATATCCAACGTGGTGGACAAAAGAGCAATTAAACACCGAATTCTTGTTTTGTCAAAGCAAAGGATTGGTATTATCTAATGTCAATAAATTTATATATATTTGATAATTTGTAAAATTTAAAATTGAGGTCGTAGTGTATGTTTAGGGCCAAAACACTCAAAATATATAAAATTATTGTATACTAGTATACATTATAATGTATGTAGAGGGCGCGATGAAAATAATGATTAAAATTTGAACCTTGAATAGAGACAGTTTGAGAAGCGTTGTAGTAAGGTATTAAGATTTTTTTTACGTGAGATACATGTAATTATTATTCACCCTATAAAGAAATATTTTATTATTGTGCTGCGAAAAACTATTTTTACTTTTGTGATTGTTAAGTTTTCTAAATTTTTATGTGTTTTTTTCTATGTGATCCTTATCTACGCAAAAAAAGCCTTGAGCGTCTTTGGATTTACAGAAACGAAATCACACACACACACACACACACACACACACACACACACACACACACACACACACACACACACACACACACACACACACACACACACACACACACACACACACACACACACACACACACACACACACACACACACACACACACACACACACACACACACACACACACACACACACACACACACACACACACACACACACATACATATATATATATATATATATATATATATATATATATATATATATATATATATATATATAATTTGAAAAGTTATGATAGCAATTTCAAGTTTATTTCCTTTTTCAGATGCCAGCCTGTGTGTAGTTTTATTCGTAAATAGGATGCCCTTAATGTTTACAGATTCCTTTACATTTAATACAAATGTAACCATAGAATCCAATCATAAAGTTTTTATTAGTATCATATACATAAGATAAGTGTTATATAATTTAACAAAATCTTGTAAGATTTACATTTGGTCTGAGTAATCTTAACTGGTTAATGAAGGATGTAAATAATTTAGTCGTTAGATAATTTAGAGCACTTTTTGTGCATAAATTTTTACACAATTCTGATTATTAAACACAGAGAATACTGTTTATTTTATGAAAAAGCTGTGCAAAATTATTCAGAACCTTAGCAGACTAATAGCTTCACACCATTTTCGGCTAGACCAACGAAGTGAAGCATCTCTTACCATGGCCAGCGATTGGGAGGGTGACCCCATTCACCCTTACTGAGTTGCAGGAAATCATGAATTGAGGAGAGTATTATTCATCGCTGGTATGAAGTGGATGTGGAGAGGTGGGTGCCAGCTCGGATATCAAACCGCGTCACTTGACCGGGGGTGAGGTGCTTCGTGACAGACGACTATTCCAAGCCCGCTCACCATAAAGTAGAGTTCTGTGCTCACAAACACAGCTGTTTATGTAAGTAAAATATACACATGTGAAGCAGAATCTACATAAATATTCATCACCAATGGAATGATTCATTTTTTACTTGAGATTTATTAACACTGATTACAAAGAAGAATAAAATGAAAATAAAAACTATCCTTGAAAATTCAGTGAGATTTATGCCAGCAATAGGATATTTAATATTTCTAATACGTCAGGAAGAAGCCTATATAAATTTTGAAAGGTAATCAAGTCACTACTGAGAGCTGTTGCTTTGATAGCAATCTAATTGTGATTCTTAATTAAAGTGCTATGCATATAAAAGTATTCTAGGCATCAAAAATCTCCCAAAATGTGCGGCAGCAACTCAGATATTCAAAAGGAAATTATTTTCTCATACGATAGCATATTGGTTTTACCCCATTCTCCAGATCAGAAGATTTCAAGTCTGATCTTAGAATTTTCTGAGCATCTGGAGATGAATAAGATATGTTGCCACATGATTCAGGAATACCAGATATAAAACTAATTCAACCTCTAAGAAAATACACATACATAGCGATACAGGTGAATTCCAAACTTTATTTTAAAGTTAATGGGTTTGGAATACTTGTCTTTTCTTGTCACTTTGAACTATAATCAGGTGACATGGTCGACAACTGATCTGACTTGACATTTCTCCACATCAATGCCACGTCAGTGAAAGGAATATGGACTCGACAAATTTACGTGGAATCAGTCCCCAACATAGTACTAGCAAACCAAAAAGAGAGAGAGAGTACGTCCTCAACCTCGCAAGCATTTTACTAATCTCATGGCAAGCGGGGTGCTGCTACTAGATTGCTGGGCCATGAAAAATAAACAATGAATCTCAAGAAAGCTTTAGAAATATGAGAGTCAGCAGCTAGGATTTCCTGAGCGAGGAGACAATATGCATCGTTTGCCATACACAAGCTTAAACGAATATCTATGGTCTATGGCCCCAGTTTATCATTGAAAAAACAATCGCTTGTTTCAAAAATTAATCACCATTTATTAATTGTTCTAATGTATCTATTATTCTTAATGTCTTAATCAGAAGGTAATAAATTATTTTTGAGATAAACTATTAAACATTACATGAACAACAATGTTAAACAATATTTCGTTTTAATTATTAAGATGCTTTCTCTTTCGTTCCAATTGAGATCATAGTTACATCACTTTATTACAATTCTCAGTAGTTTAAAATATCTATGGCATCAGATAGCGTTTCATCTACGCCCCTTATAATTCATTACGACATCGTAGTAATATAGTATTGTAAATCCAACTTGTTGAGGAATTTACTTCCTGCCTTCAAATCACATTCTCCGAGCGAGAGCTAATAAGGAGCAGTTCAACATCGAATGTTTGAGAATAGTGTCAAAGCTGATTTTGTTAACAAAACAATTTCTTACACCACAGCATCGGTTTGAGAAGCCATTTTCCATTGATTAAAGTCATTAACAAGTTGACAATTGAACAGAAGAAAAAGTAAAATGAAAAAGACCAGAGGAAACATCCTCTTAATAGTTAGTATAAATGGCACAGGTGCCGAAAAATCCATGATTCCAAACTCTGAATTTTTTTGGTGATGAAGAAATGTTGCCAAGATGACGGAACGTGAAGTGCGCGATGACGTAAGCACTAGGGTTACCAAAATAGAATTTTCTGCATAATTCTCATATGTATGACGTAATAAAAACGAGGTTGCCAGATTCATAAGAAAATACGCCAAAAAATAGCCAATCTCAGAATATGGAATCATGGATTATACGGCACCTGTGCCGTTTAAGTCGGCAAGCCAGTTCAAATTTTCAAAAATTTCATAATAATTTTTTATAGAATTTTTAATGGAACTTTAATTTTTAATTATTTTTAATAATTTTTAATAGAATTTTAAATTAGTAATTGCAATAATTGTGAAAAATCGCTTTTAAATCTTAAAGCTAATGTCTTTCTTACGCCAGCATTAAATTCATAATTTTTTTTAAACTTATTTAATTTATTTTGTTTCAGCGTACTTTATAGATAATTTTATTTAAGCTTATTTCATTTATTATTTTTTCCCTTACTTAAATTTTATATTTTCCCAATGATTTTCAGTTTTTGTAATGACCTTAACAGTTATTGTGATATGAAGTGTATCTAATGAATTCATTTTTGCCATTTATTAGGGAGGGAAATATTTAGATTTAGTTAAAAAGAGTATCAGAATTATTTTCTATTACTCATGATTTTCATGATCAATAAAGAGAAAATTATTTTAATCGAAACTTAAAATGAATTATGATGTTCCTTTCAGGTAAGATTAAAAACAATTTATTTAATTAAATTAAGCTATGATAAAACTCATTCTATTTTTTCTATTAAAATACTTCCCAAATCAATTACAAATATTGTTTTATAGATTTTGTTTTGCCATCTTCAATATATAAGTTCAATATTTATCTACTTGGTTTGCAGTGAATTTCCACCTACTGGAACGCTATTAACCCAAATAAAATTTGTAATAATAATCATTATTACGAATAGATTTTTGATAATGAACCACTATCATCTGACGAGGTAGACATCTGCATCTGAGCAGGTATCTTCTTCTTCATACTACTCCACACCAACACATGTTTATCTTTTCACTCTACCCCAGAGTGCAGCAGATTTTCATTGAACTCATTCAACTCCTAACAATATATTGAATAATGAATTCTGTCTCACATCGCAAACGAAACTTTTTAAATAAGTAATCTTGCAATACTTATATCATATTTTGAGTTGAGAAAGCAAGGATGAAGTACAGTAAACTTCAACCATGTATTATTTCTTCCCTTAAATATTGCTGAGAAGTTCCTTGAATTGACATAAAACAAAACATAAACAATTAAAATAATCGGCTAAGCTTCTTTAAGGGTAGGACATACCAAATTTCAGCATTGAATTAGTGTTGAGTGTTGAAAATACAATAAATAACTATATTCAATGCTTGTAAATTTTTAATAAGTTTTTATCCGAGGAAAATTTTAATTAGATGTGGATTTTGATAATTAATAGGAGAAGCAATAAAACGAATAACAAAACAAGTTTTAACTGTAGAAATTTGTTTTAATATACTTTCTATAACTGCATTTCTTCATTTTCATTTTAATGTTCTTAAATATTATTAGATTACTTTAATTAAAACTAAAATGATAGACAAAAATAATTAGTTATATATATATATACATATATACATACATATATATATATATATATATATATATATATATATATATATATATATATATATATATATATATATATATATATATATATATATATATATATATATATATATATATATATATATATATATATATATATATATATATATATATATATATATATATATATATATATATATATATATATACACACACACACATATATATATATATATATATATATATATATATATATATATATATTATATATATATATATATATATATATTTATCTATAAGCAGATTTTAATTTTAAATTATTCTCTTAAAATTTATAATTGTTAATTTCACATTTCCATCAACTACTGATGCAAGATTAATTTTTCTCAAGAATAATTTTCAAAACAAAAAAAAAATATCGGAAAATTGTATTTAAATTTTTAGAAAAATTTAATACTTTTAATTTAGACAAAATGATTACAATTCATATAAATGTTTATTTTCTTTTCCTTTGTGTGTGTGCAATTTTTCTGCTGGTTTCGAAAATGTAAAATAATTTTCCATAAATTTTGTTTTTTATATATTTATATATTATTATTGAAGCAGATTCAACGTTAAATCTATAAACATAGCAATTTTATTTACAGAATATTGATATATTGCTTTTAAGGGGTTACAAAAGGAAGAAAGAAATTACATTGCATCCACTGGAAACTTTTAAATTCAAGGAATTAAAATTTTTAAAAAATTTTTATTTATAAAAAAATATAGTCATTTATAAAAAAGATCTTATAAATGAGATATTTTATTTATATTTGTAAAAAGTGTTTTATTGGTGATAAATGTTTCATCGTATGGGTATGTTAAATTTAAACAGAAATCAAAAATATGATTTCCATAAATGTGTTTACTAAAAAATTCAATATATTGACTAAGTTTTTACTAAAGAATTAATGACTTTAAATTGTAGAAGACTGTATCATAACTTCTATGGATTCTATTTTTTTAATGGATTAAAATTGTTCAAAATATTATAGATTAATATGTACATGCTATTTTCTGAATATATATATATATATATATATATATATATATATATATATATATATATATATATATATATATACAATAAATAGAATAGTAAAAGGCAGAGTTGAAAGCAAGGAAAATAAATTACAGTGAAGATAAAAAAATTTCTAGATAAAATAAAATTTTGTAAACTTCGAAACCATTTTAGATAAGCTTCACACACTACTTAAGAACAAATTTTTTTTCTCACGCTTGAAACGATAAAATAAAATGTTTCGTTACTATCAACCGAAATAACGGATCACTCTTTTTCGAACTTTTGAGCGACATTAAGCTGAAAGAATTTCGCAGTGACTAAACTTCAAAAGCCCATATTTCGGAAGATATTGCTTTGAAATTGCAGATAAAAGTAATAAATTGAGTATAAAGTTTTCGAAAAAGAAAAATTAATCTGTTAAACTCTAAGTACTTCTATTTCAGTAACTGAAATTCTGAGTTAGTTATTGAAATTATAAATACATCTTGCAGTAAATTAAAAGAGAGAGTATTTGTTTTATTTTTTTGAGTATAATATACATTTATATTGGACTACATATTTGAATACAGAATTTTTTTCAATATATTTGAGTGCTGAATTTACGAAAAAAGAATTATTAATCTGTTAAATTGTAAGTACATCTATCTTACAGTTTGGAAATATCAATTATTGAGATCAAAAGTGTTTCTTTTAACTAAATTAAAAATATAGGAATTCAAAAGGAGAGTTTCTTAATTTTATCCAAAAATAATTTTTTTTACTGTACTATTTTTTTATTCATGATTGGAAAAGAAATGAAATTATAGTACTGATAAAAAGTATGAATCATTTTAATTTTGTCGTGAATTATTTTTCTGGTTTATCAATATACTGCTTAAAATGCATTCTTCAATTTTCTCTATTTCCTTCCGAAATATTTTTATAAATTCTGTGTTTTTTATGCGTGTTATTAAGTATAGGACTTCAAAGTGAGAAATTTACCACTAAATAATGTTGAGTCTAAATAATACAAGGTATGGCAAGCTAACTTCCTTATTTCGTATTGCAATAATACAAATGATATTTTCATTTTTGTTTGTAGACAAAAGTTACATATAAATTTTTAGTTTACATAATTTTAAATACCATACCGTGTAAGTGACTTTTGCCACTGTCGATACACTGGGTGGATGAAATTCTGATATTTCTTATCACTCTCTCCATCATATTGATACATATGTTGACTGTTTCTAAATTCATCATATTGGTGTTTATGTTAACTTTTCAGAGGCTAGCCGTAGTAGCCTAGTGCTTAGGGCATTGGCCTTCCTTCCGAAAGCGCGGGTTTCGATTCCCAATGCCGCCAAAAACCTATTGAGTACATCCGATGTACGTGCTCGTTCAATCTGAGGAATCGAAATTCCTGTGGTTGGTCATTGAGCAACCATGGGTGTAATGGTCTGGAGAAAAATTTCCTTCTCCTCCAGATCAATGTCAAAATTGAGAGGGGGGCCATCTATCGGAGGAGTTCTTAGCTCAAAGTCATACTTTCACCTTTGTGATGCTCTACTTAAATGAAAGACCGATTTAAATTGACATAGCCAACAGCATAGCGAGCTTGGTTTGTCCAAGGGTCATCAGTAACAACAACAACTTTTTGAATCTTTAAAAGTTTATTTGCGATCAGTGTGTACACGTGACTTTAAATATCCTCTTAAAAAGGGAATCACGTGAGGCCATGATCCGGAGAAGGCGCCGACCACTCCTAATTGTCTCTCGATGCAATGAGGATAAGCAATGAGGATAACAGCCTTGAAAAATGGAGTTATCTTGCCATACCCTGCACATCGCGTGTTTAAATTAAAAATAAAATAAGCTATTTGTTTCGTTTTGAAATATAAATATGCTTGAAAATATAAATTAGAGGCTTATAATATTTGTTCGGATAGTATTTATTTATAAGAACTGACTCTAGTGTAAAAATAATTTATTCTCTGCCATAAGAGAATAATTACATTAACCGACATAAATACGGTTTTCCCTTACATAAATGTGGCTTATATAAATTTATTATCTTCAATTTTATTCCATTTAATTTAAACTTATTTCTTTTCTTTTTACTTTCAATATATCTCAATAAATGAAGTAGTATTTGATTAAATAAGATACAAATTTTTTAATTTGATTTGGTTAGCTAAACTATATGAAATTTTCTGATAAGTCAAACTAAATAAAGCTTTTGACATATCTCATAATTTTTTTAAAGCATTCACAAGCCCATTAGTAGTTAAAAATCATATAACATTTAATCAAATGCGATAAGAATTGCTTTATTAAATTTTATTTTGCCAGTTTACGCTTATAAAATATCAGCAGATTATTTTCTTTAAAATTAAAATCTTTGTTACAAGTAACCAGGTAATAAACAGATTCCAATTTTTAGAAAATCCTCTTTAATTCGTAACGATATATTTAATTTTTCCATAAAATATAATTGAAAAGAGATTAATAGCACGTCATTTCAAAGCATATTATCACACAAAACTATTTCTTATGGGCAGAAAAGAGGCTAATACAGTTTTGTTACTTTTTAATTCTGTTTCATTTAATTCAAACATGAACTCAATATTTATTTTTGTAAATATGTTAAATTCTTTATGAACTTAATACATATTTGATTAAATGAAATGACATTTAAGAAAATATAAAGATTATAAACTTATCACATCTGACTAGATGATACGTTAGTGGGTGTGTGGGACTAATCCCCATCTGGTCTAGTTCCACTAGACCAGATCCATGAGATCAAAGACAGCCAAAAAGTCCAAAAGCAGATGTGGACTTTTCACAGCCTCCTCACGAGAAAACTCCAAGCACTTCAAGATGTGTTGCGGGCAAAACGATGCATTGTCGCACTTGGGATATGATGGGTATTTTCTTTCACCGTCCTCAAAGATCATACACTTCAAGTGGCCAGTAGAAAGTCGAGACAGTGTCGTCTGATGTACTCTGGAGCCCTTAAATGTGGTGGTGGATCCAGGATGTCTTTGGAAGTACTAAGGATGAGCAGGAGGGTCAGCCCAGGTTTTAGAAGAAAGTTGTTTAGTAATGGAAGAGATCTCTGATGGTGTTAGTGCCATGCGATCTTCCGGGTTCAAAGGATTACTGGCGGCTTCCTTTGCAAGGTCGTCGGCTACTTCATTCCCAGGCAGACCAACATGTAAGGGGACCCACTTCATGGTAAAGGGGAAAATTTGACAGCTTCTGTTGATCCGGAAACCTGGACCACCTTGTCCTATGTTAGAACCTAAGGTAGAAGTCTGACTTGGCTCCTATGCCTGCAGACCTTAGCTGAGCATATTGGAACGGCCTTCACGACCAAGGCGTGAAGGCCGTTCCAAGAGGCGAGGGGGTACACCCCCTCGCCGGCTATAAGAGCACTCTTTGAGGCGGCTTGCAGGACTTGAGGGGGAGATGATACGTATTTTGAATTACTAATATGCTTTGGAAGAATTTATAAAAAATAATAACAAAAGCTTTATATACAAAAATTATCCGAAAATTTTCAGCTAAAGTTTTCATCATAAAAGTAACGTGCTTCTAAATAAACTGCCAACAAACTATTCGAAGATAGTTCCTTAAGGTGTTCATTTGTATTGAATTCAATTGATTTGATGTTCTTCATCAGGAGGGGGGGGGAGTCTCTGCTGCAATTTCGCAACAGCTTGTCTCCTGCTCCACTTTCGAAACTCGATTCTTAGAGAATAGCAGTCAATCGCATGGACACTCAGGATATCTCTACGGATATGAGAATATATTGTCAGTGGAACACCCCCAGACAGAGTGGCTTGCCTCTTACTGATAACAATATCCAGGCTTCGATAAAGATTCGGAGACCCCTTCAGTTTCGAGCTTCAGGCACAAAAGATTCCACTCGCTCAGTTCTTTTGAATCCACCAAATAGTTCTGGAGTAGAGATACACATGAGGAATTTCTCTTATTTAAGCTTCTTTATGAAACGCTTAGAGCCTTATTATGAAATTATATGCATATTCCGCATAGGAATATGTGGTAAAGAAATTGAATATCCTAACTAAATTGTTTGGAATTCTAGGCCTTGGTGGCCTGGTTTTTTAGGGTGTTCGTCCTCGTTATCGGAAAGTTGTGCGTTCGAATACCGACAACATCGAAGATCTGTTATGTCGCATCTCATCTGATAACGGTAATTTGGTGATAAAGATAAGGGAAATGAACGCTTCACCCATGCACTGAAAAATTCACTAAAAACGTTAAAGTAGAAATTCACATTTAATGAGATTTGGTTAATGAAATGCTGTATCAACAAATTTTGATGTTTTGTTATAGCACTTGATAAGTCCGCAGTGATTATTCCAACTGCTCAGTTGCTTTTATTCACCCGAAGAATGCCTTGGAATTCTGAATTTCAAAACTTGCACACATTTAGAAAAATATTTTGTGGGCATGCTTGAATGTTAGAAATTTTCACATAAAGTTTATCCAATACAGGTCATAAATGTGATTACAATGCATAATATAGAAACCTAAAATGTTGGTATTTATTTTTTAATATAGGAAAGAAACTCTGAATTTAAAAATTGAATGTAATCAGTATTAATGAAGACAGAAAAGTAATCTGCTGAAACCGTAAAAGGTTTTTCAGGACCACGACATCCATCTCCAGCGGGTTCCATCACATGTGGTTACGAGATCGTGGATAGATTGACCTTGGAGGGCAGGAGGAAGAAAGGAACATTAACTCCTTGCTTACTTACCAGGAACTTTATTCTAATGAAGCATCTAAACAAATTTTGATGTGGTGAACTCTACCTACTCGCCATTGATTAAAATTATGATCTCGCTTTCAGATTTGATTCGTTTCCTTGAGGAAGGAATGTGTCCACATCGGACATTTGCTGTGAAAGCATGCGCATCTTATCTGATAACGGTAAATTGGTGATAAAGATAAGGGAAATGAACGCTTCACCCATGCACTGAAAAATTCACTAAAAACGTTAAAGTAGAAATTCACATTTAATGAGATTTGGTTAATGAAATGCTGTATCAACAAATTTTGATGTTTTGTTATAGCACTTGATAAGTCCGCAGTGATTATTCCAACTGCTCAGTTGCTTTTATTCACACGAAGAATGTCTTGGAATTCTGAATTTCAAAACTTGCACACATTTAGAAAAATATTTTGTGGGCATGCTTGAATGTTAGAAATTTGCACATAAATTTTATCCAATACAGGTCATAAATGTGATTACAATGCATAATATAGAAACCTAAAATGTTGGTATTTATTTTTTAATATAGGAAAGAAACTCTGAATTTAAAAATTGAATGTAATCAGTATCAATTAAGACAGAAAAGTAATCTGTATAGTTATGTCTAGATTGGTTTTTCCGCCATTCACAGCATCTATCCAAACTATTGATTGCCTCTTTACATCAGTCCAGTAGAGTAATTTTCTTCTTGTGTACTCAGACGATGCTAATAATTTTGATATCCATCTGGGCCACCTAAATTCAATTTTTTTCATCAGAAAAAATAACTGAAGTCCACTTAAAACTCCAAGACAAATGTTATTTTGCACAATGTAGCCAATGCTCAACGTGCCTTTCGTTCCATCTAGAATGGTGATTTCTTTTCTTAAATATGAACGCTTCCTTTCTTTTTATGTAGTTGTAAAATGTTTGTCTGGTTACATGTGTGGTTCCAGCTTAAAGTTCTGCTTTTCCAATGCTTCCACGGGTCATTTAGTTCTTTTGAAAAAAAGATAATCTAAAAAAACAATATTTTCAACACATTAAATAGCTACAGATTCCAAAATGAGAATATTTTCGCAAGTGTCCTTTTGCAGTAATATGAATGTCATTTTACTTTTTTTACATAGTGTTCTATACACATACATACACTGCAGGAAAAAAGTAGAAGGACACTAGGATTTTTTCAAATAAGAGAAGAACTAAGAAAATTTTACAAAATAATTTCACTACAGCGTATTTAAAAACTTATTTACAAGCAGATAATTATATTTGTAACATGAAATTTTAAAAAAAACTACTTGCTTATTACGATTAAAAATGAATTTCTTTCGCATCATACTGTGTGGAAAAATTAGAAGGACAGTTCTAAATAATGAAAACAAAAGTCTTGTTAATAAGGAATTCTTCTCTCATTTGTGCTTTAACTACTTCAAAGACACTATTTTCCATTGAATTATATAATTTTTCAATTTTGGTTCGACAAAAATTGTCCAAAACGCAATTCAAAGCTTCTAGAAGTTCGATCAAAGATTCATATTGCTTGTTGGCGTAAATACACCGGAGAGTTAATAATCATCCATTTTAACCATACTGAGGTCTGGACGTTTAGCAGGCTGTGACAAATCCCGAACATTATGATTCAAACCAATTTTAACGCCGTTGGCCGTATGAATGGATGCTCTATATTGCTGAAATATCCAATTTTCTCCGCCTAGCTCAACGCCGAAGCTTTGAATTTAAAATTTGAATCTAATCTATCTCCTGGTCAAACCCACGCTAAAGGTATGATCTGTAGATCATCAGCGAGGATTTCCTATGAAATTCTAAGATGCTCTAGGCAGAAGATACGTTTAATCGTAGGCTTCATAACTGGGCCCTACTATTTCAGAAAACATCTCCATAAAATGGGACTGTTTCAGCAAGATCTGCAGGAAATATCATATGCAAGAGGAAACGGCCAAGCATATCATTTATGAATGCGAGGCTCTTGCCCTTCCTAGATTAACCTCTTTAGGCATCATCCATACTAGAGAGTAACACCTAGACTCCATTAAAGGGTTATCGGACTTTATTAATAAAGTGGGTGATCCGAGAAAATGGAACTAAGAAACATTGGGTTTGGAGTTAACAGTACAAAATGCTGATAAAAGCAGAGGTGCTCAATGACATACAAACCCAACTCGAAGAAGAAGAAGAAGAAGATCTAATCTGCATGTTTCAGTCTTTCATCCAGAAACACTAGATTGTTCTTTCCAACTAGCCAACAGATATTCAAACCATTTAACTGCCTCCTTCTTTCTGTCTGGTAGGAGGAGGTTTCTTCTTGTATACCCAGACAATGCCAAAATGATATTGAAAATCGTCCGGACCATCTAAATTGAAATTGATTTGATCAGAAAAAATAACTGAAGTCTGTTGAGAGTTCCATGAAGTGTTGTCTTTGACCCACTGCAGCCGCGGTACTCAATGAACCTTTCGTTCCCTTTACGATGCTGCTTTCTTTTTTTGAATATGAACGTATCCGATCTTTTTATTTAATAGTAAAGTGTTCATCTGGTTACATGCGTGATTCCAGATGGGTCTTGTGCTTCTGCAACGCTTCCCTGCATTTTTTCATGTTCTTTAAAGATTTTTCTTTGATAACATAGTGTTAATTTTTTTAGGTCTGCCAATATTTACTTTCCTCTGACTTTTTAGGTTTTACAAGAAATTAGAAACAGCGTTAGCATTGATGTGTTGGGGCTTTGCCATTTTGCTTACTTTTTTGCCCACATCTTTACATGCCACAGTTTGGCCTTTTTGAAATTCACTTACAGGCTTCTCCCTAAGCTTTTAAACTGTACAAAAAATCAAGGATTTTTTCAACAAAATATATTTTTTGAAAGAAATACAGTTTTAAAGAACAATGTTTTCCACGTATTAAACTGCTATAGATGAGAATTCCAAAATGAGAATATTTTTGCAGGTGTTCTTCTACTTATTTCACAGACCAAAATTTCTTAAGTACTATATTATGATATTTTCTTCGTGGTAAATAAATCACATTCACTGAAAATAAAAGAATAATAAATAAAAAAGAAAAATTACATTAATTACGCAAAATTTAAAGCTTAATTTATAAAATAGGAGTGTCCTAATTTTTCCATCAGTGTAGGTACATATAGATAGATAGAGAAGTTATAGATTATCTTCGATTTTAATAACTATTAGATACATTTGTTATTTATTTCTGGTCTAAAATTTTTATTACAGAAATTTTTAATGAGAATAAGAGATAACTACTGTGAAAATTAAAAGATAAAAACGCATATAATCCATTAAATAACATTTCTAATACTTACAACTTTTCTAAAAAATAATTTTCAGAATTAAATAACGAGGTACTTAAGAGATTAATTTGAAAAAAAAATCAAGAACTAATCCACGCACATTTTATAATGAAAATATCAACAATATTTCATCACGCGGTTGTCGTTCCCAAGCTTCTAACTTCTGTTAAAATTTTCAAATTATATATATTTTAAAATGTTTTAATACATTATTCTCCCTTTGAATTTCATTAAAGAAATCAAATCTTTTTTTCAAAGATCGGATTATTTGAGGAATTATTTAATAAATTTTGAAAATGATCCGTTCCAATAAAGTGCCAATAATTAAAAGAAAAGCTATAAAGCAGGGAATGCATTCAAGCTTTTAAATTAAAGATGAAGCGAGAGAAAGGAAGTCACAACACACACAATTGTTTAATAAAAAATAGTTCATTATGAAAATATTAAACCCTTGCATGATTTTTAGTTAGACACAATCATTTTCGAAGCAAGTCAATTTATTTACATAAAACTTTTAGTTGAAATTTATGTTGTTTGCTTAACTATCATTATTTTAATTGACGCAAGGGTCAATAATTAGGATAATGTAATGTAATGGGAACACTTTTAATAGTACTTTAAATAAATTTAAAGCATCCCAACTTATCTAGTGGCAGCGGATAGGGAGGTCCTGGGTTTGAATCCCGGTTGTACTTTCTCTCTCTATCTATCCTGTCTTTATCCTTTCCTTGTATGAATGTGGAGTGAATGGTTGCCTACCCTATAAACGGGTACCTATGGTATGTGTGTACTGAGGAAGTCGGACTCCACACCAAAATAGGGTTCAGTTGGAAAAGTATAGCAGCGCACCCCATATTGCCAGCCTGGCTGGCAAACGACAACATCAACAAATAAATTTAAATAAATGTTTGTTTGGAGGGAATGTAAATTATATTTTAAATAATACATTTTGGGGTATTTATGTCGCTATGTGAATAAAATTTATAAAAATAAACATAACATATGTAGTATGCAAATAATATAAAATGTGAAATATAATAAAGTAGTTAAAGTCATAGAAACAAAAAACATCATTTAAAAATATCGAAAAAGATCATTTCCGAAAGCTTACTCAAAATGTGTTTTACTTCATGATGTTAGATATTTTAATGGAAATAATTGCTCAAGCTGATACACGTGTTTCCATTGCACTTTATCTGTTTTTAATTATTAAAAATATTTTTTTACGCTAAACTAATATTATACTAATATTATACTACTTCATTTCCATTTCTTAAATTAACTCTTTTAATTTTAAAACAATTATCTCGTTGTGGATTTAAATAAACAATGTTCAACAGTTCTAATGTTGATTTTATATACTTTCATTTAAACTAACTATACTAACAAGCTCTTAACTATAATAATGGGAATTTCATAATTCATATTTGTTTTTTCATTCTTTTCAGTCCAAAATAATGGTTTGCTTAACTTAAGTTGAGTTATTACATTCATAAGGTTTGATGATACGCATCGTCAATTTTTGCATACTGTCTCGTAAATTTTTATACACTTAGTTTAGTTATAAAATTATAATAATATTATGGATAAAATTAACAATTACTGTGAAATAATATGAAACAAATATTTACATTCTCGTGGTTACAAAGGCACATTCATTCGTTGCACCTCTATATAAGCCACCATTTCTGCCTTTGGTAGGGATAAAAGGCGGAAATCCTAGGAATTATACAACAGATATTGACAGTCAATTTACAACACCTATAAAAGTACCCTAAATTTTGTTTGGTAAAAAAATATTTTTTCTTTTGAAAAATATAAAAAATTTTGTTAGAAATGAAAAGAGACTATTTTTGATTTAAAAGCTTTTTTTTTATTTTTGCACCCGTTCTTTCATTTTTGTATTCTTAATGATTATGCTTAAGTGATTTTATAACAATCTTAATTATACACCCCAAATAATTTACGACAAAAATATATTTGTTCACATTTACAATTTTTAAGGATAAAATGTCGATAAAAGTTTTCTCTAATATATTAAATAATGTATATATATATATATATATATATATATATATATATATATATATATATATATATATATATATATATATATATATATATATATATATATATATATATATATATATATAATAATAATAATAATAATAATAATAATAATTTGTGGAAAATATAACTAAAGATTATTTTTTGTGAAAACTGCTTGTTCAGACTTTCTGTTTTCTGCTGTTGTTGTTACTAATGACACTTGGACAAGCGAAGCTCGCTATGCTATGCGAATTAAGTCGATTGAGAGCGTCTTTCGTTTTAATCAGAGCACCATGAAGGTGAAAGTACGACTTTTGCTCTACACACATGCTATAGGTACCCGTTTATAGGGTAGGCAACCCTTCACACCTCATTCATACAAGGAAATGACAAAGACAGGATAGTTAGAGGGAAAGTACATCCATGCCCGAACTGGGATTCGAACCCAGGACCTCCTTATCCGTGGTCAAACACGCTGACCACTAAACAAGTTGGGCGGCTTCTGTTTTCTAATTTCTGAGACGGCATTGTTGAGCGACCCGAACATTTAACAATAGAATTAATTTTTTTGCTCAAAACTGTTCCAACTGCTTTTAAATTCGAGATAATGAAAATCATTTAAAAATACCAAATGCAAACAGATTACTTCTTGTCATTCTTTGAGAAAAGACACGTATTGTATTTCTGGGAGTAAATAAGGTTTTTATCACCCAAAGAACATTATAAATAAAAATGTTTTCCATTTGAAGTATAAAAATAAAATCCTGTCAATATAAGCGTTTCTGCCTGAGATACTTATTTCCCCTCCGAAAAGTATTTGAAAAAAGAAATTCCTTAAAAAATAAGTACTTAAGAATTATTTTTTTTATTACATCTTTCAGTTGACTTCTCCAAAAACGCTCCTAGTGGTTTCGACTTGTTTTTTTTTTAGTAGTGCTTTTTTTAATAGCTTTTGTGTTGCGTGGCTTCTTTATGGTTAGATAAAACTTGTCGCTTAAAAGTAAACAAGTGCTCTCGACTTTAAATGTTTTTTTTTATGAAGTTTTAAACATGAAATAGGAAATTAAATACTTCATTTATTAGAATTTGAATGTTTTTTTCTTAAATTACAGCTTATTTCATCCCAGGAGTATAAGGGATGAAAATAATGTTAAGATAGAAATGCAGCTTACATAGAAACTTCATGCTTAGTTTGATATTTCAATAAAATAATTTTTTAAGTAAAAAGTATATTTGAAACATTTTTAATTTGAGAACATATTTATCACATATTTCCGAAAAATGCAAATTGAATTTTATATTTCATTCTTAACACACATTCTTAAAAGGCAAAGTATGTATTGTTTATGCCATACACCAATAAAAATCATATACTGGGGGTAATTTACATGACTGTCGGAGTGCGTGCTTGGGAGTTTTCCAGGTTTCTTCCCTAATGACACGTGAATACGTTCCCTACCTATGAAAAGTTCTCAAGGAAAGCAATTTATGGGTGGGGGTGGACATGAATGACGGAGTGCGTGCTTGGGAGTTTTCCTGGTTCTTCCTTAATGACACGTGAATAGGTCCCCTACCAATGAAAAGTCCTCCCGGAATGCAATTTACTGGGCGGGGGACATGGCTGTCAGAGAGCGTGCTTGAGAAACTTGGGGGTTACTTTTCTTTTGACACGGACTCACTATGTATGACTAGTCTTACTGAAAAGCTATTTTATGTGGGTGATATCAAAATTTCATAAACAACCTTCGACAGTTAGTCGGTCCACTTTGAGGCGTCAAATTATTATACGAAGAAACGACCATCAAAGCAAAATCTAATGTTTCAATAAATCTATCATTATAAAATTTCTGTTTATTTATATATATATATATATATATATATATATATATATATATATATATATATATATATATATATATATATATATATATATATATATATATATATATATATATATATATATATATATATATATATACACACACACACACACACTTCTGGCCATTAAAATTGCTACACCAAGAAGGAATGCAAATAAAAAAACGATATTTATTGGACACATATATTATAGTGGAAAGAACAAGTGATTAGATTTACAGGAAATTAGGATGTATAGATCTTGAGAAATCAGTACCCAGAGCACCCACTTCTAGCTGCAAAAACAGCATTTATCCGCCTAGGCATGGAGTCAAACAGAGACTGTATGGCATGTACGGAGATCTCAGTCCATGCAGCTTCAACACTATGCCAAATTTCATAGACAGTAGTGGATGGTGAGTGATGGCGTGCCAATTGCTCGACAACTATTGACCACACATTCTCAATAGGTGACAGATCAGGAGAACGTGCTAGCCAGGGTAATAGTCGAACCTGTTCTGTATCAAGGAAGTTCAGAACAGTACAGGCAACATGTGGTCGTGTATTATCGTGTTGAAACAAAGCGTTATTGAGGTCTCGAAGATAGGGCAGAGCCACGGGCCTTAACACATCGGAAATGTAACGGTTGCTGTTCAAAGTGCCGGTAATGCGAACAAAAGGTGATCGAGACGTGTATCCAATGGCACCCCATACCATCACTCCAGCAGATGGGCCAGTATGGCGATGTCCAATGCAAGCTGGCAATGCGCGTTCTCCACGATGCCTCCAAACACGGATGCGGCCATCATGGTCCTGTATACAGAACCGAGACTCATCTGTAAAGATGACGTGATGCCATTCCCACGTCCAGGTTCGTCGCTGATCACACCATTGAAGGCGCTCCTGTCTGTGACGCAGCGTCAATGGTAGCCGAAGCCATGGTCGCCGTGCAGACAATCCATGCTGCGGAAAACGTTGTCGAACAGTTCGAGCAGAAACTTGTTGCCTTGCAAATGACTCCATTTCTCGACTCAGGACTCGTGACGTGGCTGTACGATCGCTTGTGACCATGCGGATAAGATGTTTGTCTTCTCTGCAGTTAGTGATGGGGGGTCGTTGAGATCCTGCATGACGTTCGGTATGATTGTCCAAAACCCATTGATTCTATATTTTGCTAACAGTCATGGGGTCTCGACCGATGCGAGCAGCAATATTGCGGTACGATAAACCGCAATCCCGGTAGTCTATAATTTTTCCTCGATCAAAGTCAGACACATGCTGATAGGCATTTCTTCTTCTTCTTACACGAGGCATTACAACAACTTTCTTTGCCGAAAACAATGTTGAAACGGAAATTGAGAATGAGAAAACTGCTGTCAAATCTCTGGTTTTATTCACATTGTAGATGTCGCTACTGTCGCGTGCTTTGTATGAATGCGCTGAAAATCTAATCATTTGCATATCACAGCAAGTTTATCTGTCATGCAAATTTCACGTGTGTGGTGTGTCGCTTTCCTGGTGTAGCAATTTTAATGGCCTGTAGTGTATATTCATGCTAAATAACTGAAGTAGAAAAAACACATGTCGGTAGAAATGGATAACTTCATTAAGACTACATTCGTCCTCTGATTTCTGAAACTTTATAATGGATTATTCGTCTTTAACCTCGTAAATAATCAAAATTTTTAGATTCTAAAAGTGTTTTATTATTTTACTAGATTTTTCAGAGCTTAAAATACCAAATGTAAATGATTATAATTTGTCAATGTTATGAAATCAAAGTAGTACTTTTTATTTTCATATAGTTACAGATTCTACAAAATGTATAAGTCATAAAATTTATTAAATTTCTTTCATGTTGCTGTAGGGGAAATATGGAACCTTTCCCTTGCTGAGAATTGAATTTTTCATTCAACTGAGATTTAGCATATAATAATTGATTGAAATCTTCGTTCAAACTGCGAAATCAGCTTACAAATTGTTTTTCGCCAAATACATGCCATCGGGAATTGACCCGGATCAAATTTCTTGTTGATTAATGATCTAGAAAGCCAAATTTCATACCGCCGAGTGGAATGGTTAGTGATCCTAACTTCAAAGCAGTAGTTCTCGGGTTCGAGTACTGACCTGGGCAAAGCTGCTTCCTTCTCTTCGTGTGTGCGTTCCTTTATCCCTTCACTTCCGTGGTGTAGATGGTACATCCACTGTATAAGATGCCATCAACTGCCCCTTGTAGATTTAATAGGTATATTCTAATGGCAGTTGGGCATTAGAAAAAAAATTTATATTCTGGAAAAGCGTATTTCTTTTTCAATTTATGTTATTAAAAGCAATAAACTAATATAAAAAGTATCTTTAAAATCATTTAAAATATTCACACATTTTAGTTTTTATCATATTACCCAATTGTAATGGTATTTCTTTAATTTTCTTAACCAATTTTTATGAACAATATAATTTAATTTATAACTGAGTATTAAAAAAAATCGGGGTTCAATCATATTTAGTGTGGAAAAGCTCTGTGTAAAGGAATAGTTAGAAATACTAATTTTACAAATTGAATATTTATTTTTGTTTCATAG
>JAJQOW010000229.1:102500-150212 GCA_037975125.1 Latrodectus hesperus
GAAGAACTGACAGGAGATAAAGTAAAATGAACGTTTGACTGTGTACCTCTCTCAGATACTGCGGTGCAATGACAAATCATTGAAATGTGTAATATTGTGAAAGAGATTGTTATTCTCTGATATTTCTTAAAGTCGTTACTATGCATTGCAAATCGAAGAGTCCATTTATATTGCGAATTTTGCAAAGCTCATTGCCTATGTTAGATATGAAGGGAAAAAAAGAATTTCAAGACAATTTTTTATTTTGAAAGCCTTTATTAGATCACACAACAGAAGAAGATATCTTTAATGTTATGGATAAATTAATGCAAGAGAATGAAATTCATTGAAATAGATGTGTAGGAATAAGCACAGATGGAGCAAAAAGTATAGTCGGAATTAATAAAGGACTCCTTACAAGAAATCGAAATATTGCCCCGAATGCTCTATCCACACATTATTGCATGTACAGAAAGGCTTTGGTAACACGTAACATGCCCGCTGAACAACAGAAAGTTATAGATGAAAGCGTGAAAATTATTAATTACATTAAAAACCGTCCTTCCAATGCACGAATTTTGTATGAACCGTCCTTTGATTGCACGAAATATAGGAAGGAATCCTACCCAGATTTTTTTATATCGATGTTCGTTGGCTATCTCGAGGAAAGGTTCTGAATAAATTGTTTAAATTTAGAAATAAACTTCAATGCTTTCTTAATGATAGATTTGAGTTGAGAAATATTTTACGTGACTAGAAATGGTTTTGTAAATTACCATATTTAGCAGGTATATTCTCTATTTTAAATTGCCTCTTATCGTTACAAGGCAAAGAAATTTCATTCCTCCACATTCAAGATAAAGTGAACACTGCCTTCCTAAAACTAAATTTAAGGCAAAAGAGAGATAGAAGTAGACTTGTTTCCCCCTCTTCATGATTTTATAACAAGTTCGATTATTTCAATTGACGCTGATATTTTCAAATGCAAAACACAGCATTTGGTGGATTTGCAAGTAGGCTTTGAAGTATTATTTCCCTGATTTAAACAAAAATATTGAATGGATAGGCATAGATATACACGTCGGAGCACTTGGCCCGTACCTTAAGTTATCAGGTTTTGATCTACTATGTAATACATCTAGTTGTGACAGAATTGCTACGAATTTTGAACACAGAATTACAGTATTGCATTTCAGTACATCTTTAATTTCGATTATATAAATTTGACAGAAATAAAATATCATGGTTTAGAATTCTCCTTAAGCTGCTGGTCCGGTCAAGAAAGCCATCGGATTCATTCATTCATTGACGTGTGCCAGCTAGGCTGGCAACATGGGGTGTGCTGCTCCACTTCTCCAACTGAACCCTATTTTGGTGTGGAGTCCGACTTCCTCAACACACATGCCATAGGGACCCGTTTAAAGGGTAGGCAACCATTCACACATCATTCATACAAGGAAAGGACAAAGACAGGATAGATAGAGAGAGAAAGTACATCCACGCCTGAACCGGGATTCAAACCCAGGACCTCCTTATCCGTAGTTAGGTACGCTGACCACTAGACAAGTGGGTCAGCAAGCCGTTTGATGCAAAAACTAAATAATCTAACTAACGGTTAAGCTGATGCCAATTATTTTTTTCAATTAACACTTTTGTACAAGTGAAATGTGTCATAATTATTATTTGAGCGAGAAAATTCATTTCGAATATTGAGTTTATTTGAGACCACTAATTGAAAAAGACGCTGTGAGATACTTTCCTAGAGTGTAGACAAAACACTGAACGACACAGCAAACTCTTCTTTTTCTCCCAAGACAAATCTGAGTTCTTTCGGCGCCCCCCCCCACTCTCCCGACATTCCCGTTCTTTCTTTCTTCAGGTTTGCCCTCCTTCGAGGCCCCCTTGAGTCACTTTGCTTGCCGACCCCTTTCCCTCATCTCTCCGTCGCGCATCCGCTCATAAAGAAAAAGTAATCCCTCGGAAACCTCCCTCGTCCACCCCTTTCCCCATTTTTCTGCGTCCCAGTGACCAATGGCCTGTTCGATTAGCTCTTCTTGTCTTAACGAGCCGATGTCTGTCGGGGAGCACAATGCAGGGCCTAAAGAACCCCTCTCGCTGCTCAATTGGGTCATTAGCAGAAAAATTAGAGTCGTTAGGAAGACATTTGCTTTTTACACACAAGTCTCTAATCTCTTAAGATTAGAAGAATCCCTGTACTATTAAGTCTCTGGACAATGACTCATTCTGGCTTTGTGCAATTATGCTTAACTCTCGCCTCGGATAATTATCATGGAAGCAAAAAATAATAAACTTTTAATGTTGGCGTTAGCAAGGCATTAGTCTTAAACTTTAAAAGAGATTATTACAAATATTATTATTATTAATTTAGAATTCTATTAGTTAAGGAAATTTTTAAAAATTTAAATCGTTTTACCGATTTCTACTAATCATAAAGTTTATGATTTGTCTTGTCTTTCTCATTTTGCTTTTTCTTCTGTTCTATTGTCAAGGTGTTAATGGATTGAATCAATCTCCATTGATGGCTTCTCAAGCCGATGCTTTGGTCTTTATATCGGAAATAATTTTCTTAACAAAATGAAATTCGACGATACTCTCAGACATTCGATGGTGAACTTCGCCTGGTTTGCTGCCGTTCGAAGAATGCAATTTGAAGGTAGACAGCCAATTTGTTGAGAAGACGGATTCACGACGCCGTCTCAATGAGATGTGATGTAGGTGAAACGTCATCAGATATTTTAAACCAATGAGAATTGTAATAAAATGACGTAGTCACGATCTCAATTGGAAGAAAGAAACAACCACTTTATGGTTAAAAAGAAAAATCTATACTAACTGCTTAAATTAAGATTACAACCTTCTCAATTGTAAATAAAAATGAAGATTTATATCTGATTATACAAGGTGATTATACAATAATTTTCCCATCGTCCTATTTTTCGTAAACTGTTTTTGCTTTCCTATTCATTCCCTCAATCATGGTCGTGTGCCAGCTAGGCTGGCAATATGGGGTGCCCTGTTCCACTTTTCCAACTGAACCCTATTTTGATGTGGAGTCCGACTTCCTCAGTACACACATGCCATAGGGACCCGTTTATAGGGTAGGCAACCATTCACACCTCATTCATACAAGGAAAGGACAAAGACAGGATAGATAGAGAGAGAAAATACATTTCTGCCCGAACCGGGATTCGGACCCAGGACCTCCTTATCCCTAGTCGGGCACGCTGACCACTAGACAAGTTGGTCGGCTTTGCTTTCCTATAATAAGAGTATAAATAAACGCATGAAATTAAAAATATCTCAAATAGACGGAGATTTTAACAATATTTAATTCTGAAGATTATTTTTGCTTTGATGGCAAATTTTAATGACTATGTGCTAATGATGATCATCTGCGTTTCATTTTCATATACAGTTTTCTATTGATAACATGTTATTTAATGAATCGTCAATAGATACTTTTGCATTGAATGAAATATATTTAAATAATTTTTTTATAGTGATTAGAGTTAAAAATAAAATGTGCTCAAATGTCACTGTAATTTAAGTATATTAAATTCGAAAATTCTCACAGTAATTGGTAAATGATTCTTAAATCAATTTTACTATTTTCCAATTTACTCAGCATTTTTCCATAGGATTTTCATTGTACTTAATTCATATTTTTAATCTACGAAATTCTTCAATAAAGCGAAAAGCTTGAATGAATATTTATATTTCCCTAATATTGTCATTCGTAGTAGTAGTGTATATATATATATATATATATATATATATATATATATATATATATATATATATATATATATATATATATATATATATATATATATATATATATATATATATATATATACAAGCTGACCCAGCCACGTGTTGCAGTGGCTGAGTTTTTATAATACATTGAATCAATTTTTTACTAATTCTTGGGTACAATCAAATTAATATTTTCTAAAAAAATTTAAAATAGGTTCATTCATATGAGATTAAAAATAAAACGTTTCACAAAAATTTAAAAGTAATAGGTAAAGTATCGAAATTTTGAAACTAAGCACAAATCAACATATACTTTCTGAATTTACATTTTATTCATCTTATATTAAATTATAGTTAGTAATCAGTGACTTACTTATAAAATATACTATATAAATTAAAAACATCTAAAAATAAATTGTTATAAATGAGGTAGATAACATTGACATCGAACTATTATTTTTTTCAATTTTTAATTATTGAAACTAAAAAAATTTTCCGCGATATTATACTGAAATAAAAAAATTAAAAGAATTTATCATATGAATAAATAAATTAGATCAAAATGTTCTACTGAATAAATTAATAATTATCAAATTATAAAATAAAAATAAAAAAATAAAAGGCTGCCAAGAAATACTTACATGTTTTGGAGGTGGTATGAAAATTAGTAGAGAAAAACAGCAATAAATAAAATTTTATTTTACTATTTATAATATTAAAAATATTCAAACTGAACACGCACAATAATAACACAATACAAAGTATAATTATGAAAGTGATTCACAAAAAACTGTTATAGTATGATTATACATCATGAAAATATATGTATCATGAAAATATATGAAAATATATATGAAAATGTATGTACATCATGAAAATGTAATAATAAAAATATATGTAAATTCTATATTAACCACGGGATTGTGCATACATCTATTATATATACATATATATATATATATATATATATATATATATATATATATATATATATATATATATATATATATATATATATATATATATATATATATATATATATATATATATATATATAAATTACATATATTGACCTATTATATATGTATATATATATATATAATAGGTCAATATTTTAAATGTGCAATCGTGTTGTTTTGAATTATCTACACAAATATTTATATATATCAAACTTTCAACATCATTACTAACTTCATTCTACATGTAATGAACAGGGTATCCTTTTTATCATTTTCTAAATGCAAAAGCTTGCTTTTTGAAGCATAAATTTTCGTGTACATCACATTAATTTTCATAACGATTCGATTTTAAATTCAAATATTTTATGTAAATCGTTTGTTTTTTCTAAATTTTTACTTTTTTAAAAGCTCATTTCTTAAGATTAGGATCAGCAATAATCATAGGACCATTTTTTTACTCAAACCATCTATTCAGAAGTATATACCTAGACATAATTCAAGTTTTTATTATTTTACTGGATGTACTGGACCATTGTTGTTGTTGCTTTCAGCATAACGTAGCCAGTGAAACGTATCAAATCTATTAATGGAATATGAGATGATCCTTAAATTTCAATAGGTCTGGCCATCAATGTCCTCAGATTTCATCTTGTTAGATTTCTTTTTTGTGTGGTTGGATATATTTCAAACAAAAGTTTTTCCTTTGCTTGAGATAAATATATCTAAGATATTATATGAACTGCAAACATGAGATATGACTTGATAGGAGTACATAACACCTAAAATGTTGGGAAGTGTGTCCAAAAATTTGGTGCGTCATATTCGTGATTTCATTAAAAATAGCAATCATTTTCAGTTTTTGCTGTCAAAGAAAATGATGTAAAAATTTTGAATCAAATTATTTTTTTTCACAAATATAATTATCACAGGATTAAGTAGTACTGTGAATCAACATTTCTGTTGCGCCATAAATAAAGCTATAACGGTCCAAAAGCTTTTGAAAACAGTCTCAAACCAAATATAAACAAACCATTATTATTCAATGTTAGAATAACTACCAAAATGTTCGATTGAAAGAATATCAGAAAAACAAATGAGTATTTTGAAATTTATCATCATATTTATACATTTGATTGGATAAAAAGAAATTCATTAGATTTCTGAGAATATTTTTTTTGTTTTTTTTTCCTACATGTTTTGAATTTATTTCGTGCATATGATACAAAAGTATTTCGTTATCTAGCTTCTGGGTGAAGCTACGATGCCAAACATGCCCATTAACTGTGTGAGGTGCATGTTTAACATCAAAAATACTCAAACGGAATAAATGAAACAAACATGTAATAGCTTTTAAAATATCAATCGGAACTGTAACTGTAACGGGATTTACAGAATTTTTTAACCTCATTCTCAATCACATGGATTGTGTTTTCGTCTATCTCAAAGAAACATTGTAAAATGCACAGAATTTTCTCTTTGTTGAGCTCCAAGTTTAGCATTTTGTAACTCACAGTTAAATGTACTAAACAAATGCAAAAAACATAAAAAAAGATTATTTTAGTGTTAAATGTCACCTTTCAAGGATAACAAATCAGAAATTATTTGATCGATGCTCTCATACACACAAACAGTATGAGAGATAGTTAACTATTTCAGATCTTTTATAACCATAATAACTTTTTAATATTTCATTGTTTGGGTAAAGAAATTAAAGATAAGTTTTTCGAAACATTCTTACGGTGCATCTATATGAGTTATAACTCCGGGATACTCATATGTAAAATTTTATACGTGATTAAACAATAAAAATGTTTTCACATTCCAAAAAATATTTAGATCTTTACCGTCTTAGAATTATGGAATAGTTTGATATAACAAATGACAGAGTAATTTTAACAAAAAGTATTTTAATGAAATAAATTTCTTCTATTGAAAATATTAAACGTCCAAGACAAGAGTTGGTGGGAAAGGTTTTCGCCTGGAATGTTCGTACACCAAATTCTCCGGACTCATCAACCCCCAACTATCACTTGTTTTTGTCCTTACAGAATTTTTGAAGGGCAAAAAATTCAAAAATGAAGACGATATCAATCTAGCACAGTTAAAATTTTTTGCATGAACATACGAAATATTTTTCAAAAATAAGGTGCATAAATTTTACTCAAGCTGGCAAGAAATCATTAATATAATAACGGCAATTATATTATTTAATAATTCTCATAAAAGTTACGAAAAAGTTTCAATTTGTTTTACTCTAAAAATAGACAGAACTTTCTGGTATGGATTTAATGCACACACACACACACACACACACACACACACACACACACACACACACACACACACACACACACACACACACACACACACACACACACACACACACACACACACACACACACACACACACACACACACACACACACACACACACACACACACACACACACACACTAATATTTGTAGAGAAAAAATTTGAATCCGAAGACAAGGAAATAATTTTTTGGAAACTTAAATTAAGAAAAGGAGTATCTCTATATTTAGAGGTTTAGAAGTCAAATGCTTTAAAAATTTATTAAAATTATGAGATATAAGAAATAATTTCTTTTAAAATATGTTATGATGAGCAAATGTTTTTTAATTCTACTTGATTGCTTAAAACAAAAACCACAATACCATGTTTAAACATTACATTTAGGATCTTTTATCATGAATTATCAAAATTAAATTCAAAAATGTAATTTACTTTATTGATGAAGTTATATTGCTCGATTAATTACAGAGCAATTTAATGTCAAAAAAAACTATCATATATATTTGAATATCTGGCATATGTAAGTAGTTTTCAGGCATTTTTTTTTATTTTGTAATACATATTCTCATATTTTGAGTAAAATAAACATTCTACCATTTTATCTTCGGCCCCAGCTATAGTATATTATTAAAAGAAAAACATTCAATATCACAACACTCAAAATCACTTTAAAGTGGGTAATTTCGGTTAGCAAGAAAATCTCGCCAATTTTTTCGCTCCGATGAAATAGGATTTTACCAATATTATTGATATGTTACCAATATTAGAGATTTGCAGAGCGTATAGAAGGGAACAAATCCTGTGTTTATAATCTATGCATATTGCGGCAGAATCCACTCATCAGTAATGATGTCCCCAGAATTATGGAAACTTCCTGTCACAACAGTTTCTGGAGATCCAGGAGTAATTGCAGCCAAAATCTGACAGTCAACTAGTTCAACAAGGAGACCATCTTTAATGCGGAGGAGAATTTCTCGGCAGGAGGTGTTTAACTTAGCGCCAAATCCATCTTCTATTAATGATCAAAGAGCGGATTCTGTGCATGCCTTTCCTTCTGCTAAATAGACCGTCCTACATATCCCAGTACTAACTAGATTCATACATATCGAGTACTATTATAAATTCCTAGTTTAATACAGGTCTACAACATTTCTTATCACCGTATTTATTTATCTTTCTTTTGAAATGCTCCAGTTCAATTTGCTTTTCTATCGTATTCTGATCGTGCTGTTAAAATTTTTATATTTTGCAGAACTGGTTTTCTTCTATTACACAATCGCATGATTAAAAATTAATTGGAATTATTGTATACGTTTCTCAAAGGAGGCCAGCATTTGAAAGCAACAAGTTTGGAAAACTGTGAGGGTTGTTCACATACCTCCAGTGTCCGATCATGTAAATTGCTTTATTTATTGCTTTAATTTGTTATTACGTAAGCCTTAGTATTATAGCTGTAACCCAAGTTTTGTTTTTATTTTTGTTAATAATGACAATATTTTAAATAAAATAATTTTTTTATCATATCTGTTATCAAAATGTAAACTTACTTTAAATAACATAATTATATAAATATCGTTTTTATTATTGTATATTATTTATAAAATTAATAAATACTGAATTTAAATATCATGTTTCGTTATTAATAAACTTCTTATTTTTTTCTTAAAGTATAAAAAATAAGAAGTTTATTAATACAATATTTTATATACTTCTTTTTAATAGTATATTAATATATATCTAATTATTGATATACTATTTGTTTTAACCTGTTAGGTTGTATTAATAAATTTTAAATATAGATACTTAAACCAATAGCTGGTGTTCTTCTGCTGAAATAAATATTCGATTGTTATTGCTCTGCTCATCATTGTAATTTTATTTTAGCTGTAAACCATCTTTAAAGTTTTAGTAAAGGAACTGCCTCGCAATAACACTTAGGCCTTCTATAGGGTATATTTTTAATCACTTTATTCAATTTGAGGAGATAATTCAGCACATGCTAATCAATCATTTGGTCAAATTCACATCTATATTATATAAATAGCAAATGTTATTACCAACAAATTCTGAAAAACAAGTTTCCACTTTGACATTGCGAAGGGAATTTCCTCTAAATTTTTGTTTATAAATGTGTAATTATTAGCAGGAATCTGTTCATGGAATAAAAAAAATGTTATAACCCTTCCATTTCCCTATTAAGTTAGAACAAATGATTAAGCATGGATTAAAATCTTTTCTCAAGCGTTAATAGCTTGCATAAGAAATTTAAAAATGATTAAGGCCACCCAACTTGTTTAGTGGTCAGCGTGCCTGATTGCGGATAAGGAGGTCCTGGGTTCGAATCTCGGTTCGGGCATGAATGCACTTTCTCTCTCTATCTATTCTGCCTTTGACTTTTCCTTGTATGAATGTGGTGTGAATGGTTGCCTACCCTATAAGCGGGTCTCTATGGCATGTGTGTAGAGCAAAGTCGTGCTTCCACGTTCATGGTGCTCTAATTAAAACGAAAGACGCTCCCAATTGACTTAAATTCGCATAGCCAAGGCATAGCGAGCTTGGCTTGTCCAAGTGTCATTAGTAACAACAACAACAAAAATGATTAAAATAATGCTATTGCTCACTTGAGCGAATTTAAGAAATATTTTAAAATATTTATATAAAATTTTCGATTAAACTTAGCGATAAAGAAACGGCGTTCGAGTAAAATTTGAAAAAATAAATACTTAGCTGCAATTTTTTAGACGTCCTTTGTTCTTGTAATTATATTTCAAATAATACAACTCATTAGAAATGCTGCATTAGATGAAACTATTGGTGCCTGCAAGTCGAAATAAAATCAGAAAGCATTTAAATTAAATATTACTTAGGTGTTTTTTCTGTTACATTTCACAACACGTGTTTTTTTATAAACAATGCACATTTATTTATTTTTGAAAACATCCTCATAAATATTCTTAATTGTTGCTTTACATTTGTATAAGTACCAACGTCTCAGAGTGTTTGACATCACATAAACATCTAGCTAATGCCCAAAAACCACTGTCAGGAGTTTTAGCAATCAACACGTAAATTGCTCTACAAGAGGACATTTTAAAATAAGGACATATTCACAAGTCTCAAGGGAAAAAACCAGGAAATCTCCCATGGAGGTGTAAGCAGAAGCGGATTCATTTTCTGTTGTTCAACAGTTGCTGGAATCAAACCTGGGAACTTTTGCTCCGGAAACCGCTGTCTTATCCTGTATCAGATCACGGAGAGTTGGTTAATATTGGCCATTATTAATTCCTGCTTCTATTTTTATAGTCTCACTTCGCTCATCGTGGCCATCCACCTTCTTACTCTAAATAGCAATCATGATGAAATGGATGCATGCTTCCTCGCATTCCACACTAGATCAATGGATAGAACACACTCAGGTTTTCATCACGATGATGTTCCCATGGAATACCAAGGTAGCAACCCAAAGGTTAGCTTTTGGCCTTTAATTCAACAATTCGTGGGTTCGATTCCCAACATGGGTTTGGACGACCGTAATCAATTTTAATCTGCAGTTCCTGATCTAATTATTCTTCGTTTACAAACTTTGATCGTTGAGGGGAAAAAACCAGGCTTTGGATGTATTATATATCGAACCTGTACCCTTTCGGATGCAACACAATGCCTTTTCCCAACAGTTTCCGAGAACAATAGAAGGAGCATCGAAAGGTTTAAATGTTTCAATGATTGAAATTTGTTCAAACAGAAAAATAATCTTCTGACAAATCAAGCGCTTTTTAATAAGAAAGACTATCGTTGTTTAAAATCTTTATTTAAAAGCTATTCTATCCTTACATCTATAGAATGGTTTTTTTTTTGGATTTCATGCTAATTGATGAAAGAGAAAACTATGTGAGAAATGCATTTGCATAATCTGTTGGTTTTCCTGAAGGAAGCGGTAGTACGCACTTGTCACGTGGCTGTTGTTGATTTTCGCAGACGATAACGCAGCAAAACATCCAAAAATAGACTTCAGATGAAGGCATGGACGGTCGGGTGGGTGACACCAGTCACGTCGGGACCTTGAAACGAATTCCGTTCGCAATTTTCCATTGTGTCTGTCAGATAGATTTCCATCATTTAATGATCGAGTCATGCTTGGAAGATATGTTTTGAATTGTGGTGAAAAAATTTCTTTTTACTTGTGACAACAGCACGTGTACGCACAAATTAATCAACAATATTTATGCCGTAGTCATTTTGAAGGATAATTGCGTAAGGGAGAATTTCCTACTTAGAATTATGTAAGCATTCCCTTTTGATTGGGAGGGGTGGGAATTATGGAAAAGTAATCTTTGAGGTACCTCATTGTGCACGTAAATAAAACTGCGTTGAAAATAGTAAAAACTATAGTTTAAATTGCGCTGTATAAAGCTTGTTTAAATCTTAATATACGTTTTGTAGCAAATTGTATACTTCAATAGTTGTTAGAAGTCCCAATGTGTGTGCTCACCGAGGCATAGAGATACGATATCGCTCTTCAGAACAAAAGGTCTTGGGTTCCATCCCAGAGACTGCAAAATAACGGAGAATGGGTGTTGTGCTCGTGAATTTCGCCTTGCGAACGCTTAAGAAGTGGGTGGTGCTTCGGTGTTCTCGGGTTTCTTCCGTTGCAATACGTAAATACTGCTCACTATCTTTGGAAAGTCTAGTCACACAATCATATATCGGATGAAATATGGTATTGAACCACATAAAATTATCAGGTGCGAAGTTTATATATATATATATATATATATATTTAACACGTTTTAAATCATGTAATTATATATTACACGAAACAAGAGACCTGATCAAAATGCAGGAAAAAATGTATTTTATTGAGCATTTGCATACAAAAGGAAAAAAAAACACAATTTGTGCATATGAGAAAAAAAGAATAAGAAAAGGTGTTGTCTTCAAAGGAAGTCATTTTTAGTAAGGGGTATGGTTTCCACGGACGGCCAGCAACGTTGAACACTTTTGAGGCATGGAGTCAATGAGGCTATTAATCACCAGTTGGGGTATTCTGTCCCACTCTTCCAGAAGAGCTCTTTCCAGTTCTTGGAGAGTTTGTAGGGGTGGTTGGTGGCCAGCAACTCGTCTTCTTAGAGCGTCCCAAACGTGCTCTATTGGATTCATGTCTGGAGAAAACGCTGGCCATTCGTACGATTCCTTTCTTGAAAAGAAAATCCTCCAGCAGGTTAGCACGATGTGGCCTGCGTTATCGTCCATTAAAATGAAATCATCTCAGATTGCTACAGCATAAGGGACTACAATAGGTCTGAGGATCTCATCCCTATATCGGCGACCAGTCAGAGGTCCATCTCGAATGATATAGAGGTCTGTGCGCCCATCAATGGAGATGCCACCAAACACCAACACTCCCCCACCGCCAAATCTGACACTTTCGTGCACGAACGCTGGATTTTTCCTACTGCCACGGTCCCTCCAGATAAAAATACGCCTGTTATCAGGATAACAGAAAAACGGGACTCGTCAGAAAAAGAACATTGCTCTATTCATTTCTCCGCCAGTTCACATGCTCTGTTGCCCACCCCTTGCGGTCGCGACGAAGCGTTGATGGTAGTTTAACACATACCATCGGTCGGCGAGCATACTCACCTATAACATGAAGCCGGTTTCGGACAGTCTGAGTTGAAACCGTGGTGTCAGTAGCCGAGCGAAGGTGTTGTTGGAGAAGAGTAGCGTTCATATTTCGGTGTCTCTGAGCCGTTAACACTAAATAACGATCTTCATTGGGAGTTGTTGCCAGTCTACGACCTTGCCCTGGTCTTTGGCCTGCACTTCCAGTGTCCAAAAAACGCTTCCAGATCCTGGAAATCACACTTTGTAACACTCCGATGGCTCGCGCTACTCCGGCTTGAATTTGGCCTCCTTCTAACCTACCAACAACTCTCCAAGCTTCTGAATTGGTTAAATGACTTCTCTGAGACATCGTACTCATCGAAACAAAGCAGTCACTGAATACCGATCATCCTTGTATTCATTGTCTTTTATTCAGTTGAAAGTCAAATTTCATTCACTGCCGCTGAAGTGACGTTTTTGACGTCGAGCTCAAAATTAGCATACTCCACAGTTTGAAAATCAGAAAAATTTTCATTTGTGATTCTCTTCTTCCATTTTCAGCAAAAAAATTTCGTTTATATCTTTATTTTATGTAAAACTTACAATATCCTTTAATTGTTTTGAGCAGTATATATATATATATATATATATATATATATATATATATATATATATATATATATATATATATATATATATATATATATATATATATATATATATATATATATATATATATTTCATTGGTTTTGGGACTTATAAATTTGAAACTTAACTTCTTTAATGAAAAATATTCAATTTAAATATATATACACTACAACAGACATTCTACAGCCTGTTTCAAAATAATCGTTGTCCTTGGAAGACATTTGGCTTTTCCCTTGAAAAATTCTTTAGAAGTTGTGGCAGCCAAAGGTTGAATGCTTAGGATAGCAAATTTCTTTTCTGAAAAGAGTTTTCTGTAGTGGTACTGAATCTGTTTTAAATTGTAAAACCTGTGGAATAATATTTTCGTATGAAAACAAAAAGGAAGTGAGAAACATAGAGAAAAATTAAGTCACATCTGCCTTATAACCTTTGGCGAATTTTTGTCTTTGAGTGATTTTTTTGGGTGGATATCATTTATTTGGCAACCGTGATTTGTTATTACGTCATAGAAATATCGAGAATACTAAGAATATTATATAACATTCTGTACTGACAACCCTAGTAATTACGTCATCGTGTTGGAAATTAGAAAACTTTACTCTGATAATTTGTATTTACATATTTAAATTGATGTTATTATGTTTTTTTAAATTACTAGGTTATTTAAATTATATTTCCTAATATATATATATATATATATATATATATATATATATATATATATATATATATATATATATATATATATATATATATATATATATATATATATATATACGTTTCTATGTTTTCTTTAAAGTATTTCAACATTATTTTAGCAAACGATATACTGAAATTTCAACAATTTTGAATGAAAGAGTCAATTTTCTTTCAGATTTCTTCATGTTTCTCTTGGATTCATTTTTCAAGTTTTCTGTATTCTTACATTTCAAGGTAAGTGCAATCCTTTCTCGCCTTGTTGAATGGAATTAAAAGTGCAAATGGTATAATCACAAAACTCTTTCTTATACTTTGTAGAGTAGAAGTTGGGAATATTTGTCAGTGTTGCTGAACATTGACACAATTGTTGGAACATTAAGTAGAACAGCTTTATATTTTTATGCGAAAGTTATTTTTTAAAAATTATAAGCTCCAGTCGAAAGATGTAAACTGAATGGCTGAAGCATTTAGTAAAATGTTTTTAGTGTTGATATGATTGCTTGTGTATGAAGCTGCACCAATGTTTTGCCGAGGACAAATTAAAAATATTTATATCACGAATTATTCTTAAAACGGTACACGGTCAAAGGATTCTGCCAGTATCTTAAAACGATGGAAAGAAAAAATTGTTTTAATAAACGCGCAACTCCGCTTTTTGCGTTTATTGTTTCGTTATGCTTTTGTAGCCGAATAAAAAAAACAGATCTTCCAAATATTTACCCCTTTAAGACCTGTCTGTTACCTCAAAGTGGCGAAGGGATGTTTTTAGACGGTATGAGTGAATAAGTCGGGAGTGTACACTTCTTAGGACCACCCTAGGTATGAAGGTCATTGCATTATGTCCAGCTAAAACAGACAAACACCCAGGGCTTTCCTAGGCACGAAGGCCATTCCATTATGTCCAGCTAAAACAGACAAACACCCAGGGCTACCCTAGGTATGAAGGCCATTCAGTTATGTCCAGCTAAAACAGACAATCACCCAGGGCTTTCCTAGGCACGAAGGCCATTCCATTATGTCCAGCTAAAACAGACAAACACCCAGGGCTACCCTAGGTATGAAGGCCATTCAATTATGTCCAGCTAAAACAGACAAACACCCAGGGCTACCCTAGGCTTGAAGGCCATTCCATTATGTCCAGCTAAAACAGACAAACACCCAGGGCTACCCTAGGTATGAAGGCCATTCCATTATGTCCAGTTAAAAGAGACAAAACCCAGGGCTATCCTAGGTATGAAGGCCATTCAATTATGTCCAGCTAAAACAGACAAGCACCCAGGGCTATCCTAGGCATGAAGGCCATTCCATTATGTCCAGTTAAAAGAGACAAACACCCAGGGCTATCCTAGGTATGAAGGCCATTCAATTATGTCCAGTTAAAACAGACAAGCACCCAGGGCTATCCTAGGCATGAAGGCCATTCCATTATGTCCAGCTAAAACAGACAAACACCCAGGGCTACTCTAGGCATGAAGGCCATTCCATTATGTCCAGCAAAACAGACAAACACCCAGGGCTACCCTAGGTATGAAGGCCATTCCATTATGTCCAGCTAAAACAGACAGGCACCCAGAGCTACTCTAGACATGAAGGCCATTCCATTATATCCAGCTAAAACAAACAAACACCCAAGGCTACCCTAGGCATGTAGGCCATTCCATTATCTCCAGCTAAAACAGACAAAAATCCAGGGTTACTCTAGGCCTGTAGGCCATTCCATTATGTCCAGCTATAACAGACTGGTACCCGGGGCTACCCTAGGCAAGAAGGCCATTTCATTATGTTCAGCTAAAACAGACAGACACCCACGGCTAAGTCAGACTTTCCCCTTTGGCGCCCTAGTCTTTCATGTCAATTGAAACCGGTCATTTCTCTTAACATGGATCAGCCAGAATGCTATTGGTGCTCAGCTGACATGGCTTCTCCTGCCCATATTTTGGTGTGATAAATTTTAGTAAGGACGAGGTTCTCGATAAACCTGTGGCCTTTGCTACCTGTGGGACCTTCATCTTTTTTAGACTTTTTGATTTTCATATTCACGTGGACTGTCCAGTTCTGCTTGATCATCCTGAGATTAGCTACAACAACTACAAATGCTGTCAAAACCTTCACTATTATCTCTTTCTCAAAACGAAAAGACATTATCCATAAAATCTCTTCAAAAGTATCAGAAGCTAAATCTTAAAGTGGTAAAAAAATTCCTTTTATGAAAATAATACAAGATTAGAGTACAATCAATATGTACGTTTAGGTAAAATACTTTTTCTGAATTACATTTTAACATCCCTTTTGATAGGATGGCTTAGTTCGTTTTGGACAGTTGAAAGTGTTGAATTTATTGTTAGAGCATTAAATTGTGTTTGGTTGAATTTAAGTAAGGGGTGGTATAGCTTCTCTCCATATAATATTGATCTAGTTAATTTTGTAACATGCACTAAGGAGTAATATTTAGTAGTTACTTTTTAGAGCATAAGGTTTCAGGTTCGATTTCACGTACAGCTGAGCAACATGAGATGGATACTGCGCTTCTGCAGATATGTTGATCGGAGAGGGTGCTTGAGAGTTTTCCAGGTTTCCTTCCGTGCAACGGTTAGCAATCCTTCCTCTGGGGAAAATCCTCCCGAAAGGAAATTGAAGCGGATGGTATCAAAATGCCTTAAAATGGTATTTTAATAATGTTGTATATGATTTAGTTTATTTTGCGGAAATCTAGCTGGATGATGGGATTTCTTTTTAGTTTTTACATTAGTTTTTATGATTGTCTTTACGTGTGTGTGTATTATTAAAACTGGAAAACCTAAAACTTAGTGATTTTTTTCTCTTTTTTTAATAATAATCCATCTTTTGTATGCTTAAACACTTCTGGGAAATTTAAGGAAGCAGCATTACTTGTGCCAAGAAATCCACATCGTCACTGCATTGTGTTGTTGGATTAAATATATTCATTTTATTTGACTCATTCTGTATTAATATTCACTGTAAAAAGCAAGCATTGCAAAACCCCATTTGAAAATCGCTTTTTGCAAGTAATATAATACTTTTTTACTAAATACAATATAATAATAATAATGTATATACATAAATAAATAATAAATATTTAAACAAAAATGTATATCTAAGTATTAATTATAATAATTCACATCTAATCACTTATTATGCTAGATAGTATGGTATAATATATATATATATATATATATATATATATATATATATATATATATATATATATATATATATATATATATATATATATATATATATATATATATATATATATATATGCTACTGTATTTTAAATCATCAATAAGAGTTAAATCAATAGAAATAAAATATATATATAATGATAAATACTACATAAAATTTGAAGTAATTTTAAGAATGAACTGTCATAACGTGATTTATAAAATAAAACACACACAAATACTTGTAATTAATATTAATGCAAATGTTTTTCTATTTTAAATAAAGTGTACTACTCTATTTAAAATAAACAAATATTTGGCACTTCACTATTAGGACACTCACTGAAAGTAATATTATTACTCACTAAATTCCATAAATTAGAGTAAAAATATCTGCATATGGCATAAGAGTTTAAATATATATGATATTATGTATGTATGTATATATATATGTACATATATATATATATATATATATATATATATATATATATATATATATATATATATATGTGTGTGTGTGTGTGTGTGTGTGTGTGTGTGTGTGTGTATGTGTGTATGTGAATATATGTATTATGTATGTATAGGATTATGTGTTGGGCTCTTCAGTATGTATAATATAGAAGCATATAAGAACTTCCATTTTATTCTTGTTATTTAAGACGTATTTTTATTTGGATAAATATTATAAAATAAGGTAAAATTCTTAAGTTGGTTTTGTAAAATAATTGTTTAAATTATTTTAGTATTTATATTAATGAGATAAATAAATAAAATATGAAGTTTTGATCAATAGTAAGAGTTTTGATTTGACAATTGTGTGTGAATACACTAAACAGAAAATTTTGTATCGTTTCACTTTTCATGCCTTTATATTAATCTCTTTATGTGTCGGTTACTGAAAATAAAATGTAGCTCTTCAATAACCTGTCCATAAAGTTTTAATGTATTCAACAAACTCCTCCAAACATGTTACAAAATTATAGATTTTATGTCCCAGTAGAGTATGGAGAAAGGGACGAAGCACCATAGAGAGATCTATCTTATTATGTCACAAAAATGGAAGCGGCGAACCGCTACATATGTATTCAGCAGTCCGCGCAGAAAAGCCACATCCCGGAAGAATTCTGGTTACAATTCCTGGCGTCGAATTTGCGGCTGTCAAATACGAGCCAGACCCTGCTTCTTAAGGAAGGGTATTCTTTGGAATCCGACAAAAGATGAAAAATATAACGGATTGAAAGCTGCATGCTATCTATCAAATAGAGCAGTGTTTCTCAAACTTATTTCTTCTACCGCCCCCTTTGAAACTCAATTTTTTTCATTGCCCCCTCCTTATACACTCCTAAAACTTAAAAGCCACAATTTCACTACTTTAATTAATTTAGTTATAGTGTGATATATTGGTTGGTTCTGGTGTTTAAACTTATATTCTAAATAGAAATTTTTATCAGTGAGAGCAATTAAAACGCAACATATAATATTAATAATAGATTTTAATCAAATTAAAAGAAACAATATACACTACTGGCCATTAAAATTGCTACACCAGGAAAGCAGCACACGTGAAATTTGCATGGTAGGTAGAACTTGCTGTGATATGCAAATGATTAGATTTTCAGCGCATTCATACAAAGCAAGCGACAGTTGTGACATCTACAATGTGTATAAAACCAGAGATTCGACAGCAGTTTTCTCATACTCGGTTTCCGTTTCAACGTTGTTTTCGGCTAAGAAAGTTGTAATGCCTCGTATAAGAAGAAGAAATGCCTATCAGCATGTGCCTGACTTTGATCGAGGAAGGATTATAGCCTACCGGGATTGCGGTTTATCTTACCGTAATATTGCTGCTCGCGTCGGGTGAGACCCCATGACTGTTAGCAGAATATGGAATCGATGGGTTCAGGACAATCATACGGAGCGTCATGCAGGATCTCAGCGACCCCCATCACTACGGGGATAAGACAGACATCTTATCCGCATGGTCACAAGGGATCGTACAGCCAAGTCACGAACCCTGAGACGAGAAATGGAGTCATTTGCAAGGCAACAAGTTTCTGCTCCAACAGTTCGACGACGTTTGCAGCAGCATGGATTGTCTTCACGGCGACCATGGCTTCGGCTACTATTGACGCTGACTCAAAGACAGGAGCGCCTTCAATGGTGTGATCAGCGACGAACCTGGACGCGGGAATGGCATCACGTCATCTTTACAGATAAAACTCGGTTCTGTATACAGGACCATGATGGCCGCATCTGTGTTTGGAGGCATCGTGGAGAACGAGCATTGCCAGCTTGCATTGGACATCGCCATACTGGAAATCTGCTGGAGTGATGGTATGGGGTGCCATTGGATACACGTCTCGATCACCTCTTGTTCGCATTACCGGCACTTTGAACAGCAAACGTAACATTTCCGATGTGTTAAGGCCCGTGGCTCTACCTTATCTTCGAGGCCTCCCTAATACTTTGCTTCAACAGGATAATGCACGAACGCATGTTGCTCGTACTGTTCTGAACTTTCTTGATACAGAACAGGTTCGACTGTTACCTTGGCCGGCACGTTCTCCTGATCTGTCACCAATTGAGAACGTGTGGTCAATGGTTGCCGAGCGATTGGCAGGCCATCACTCACCATCCACTATTGTCGATGAACTGTGGCATAGTGTTGAAGCTGCATGGACTGAGATCCCCGTACATGCCATACAATCTCTGTTTGACTGCATACCTAGGCGGATAAATGCTGTTATTGCAGCCAGAAGTAGCTGCTCTGGGTCCTGATTTCTCAAGATCTGTATATCCTAATTTCCTGTAAGTCTAATCACTTGTTCTTTCCACTATAATGTATGTGTCCAATAAATATCGTTCTGTTATTTGCATTCCTTCTTGGTGTAGCAATTTTTTTAGTATGTAGTGAAGATAGGTAATCAATTTTAGTTTGTAAACTAATCTAATGGGATGGATGAATTTGATGATTTTTAGCAAGTTTGTTGATATCAGGTGGGATGTTACTCAAAAACAGTTGTAAGTCGCCACGTTTGGTAACTTGCAAATGATTTCTCTTTTTAGTAAGCAGCGTTGTCACAGTGCTAAATCTTTTTTCACGCAAATATGACGATGGGAATGATATCAAAAATTGTTGAACGATCAACCACAATTCAGGGTACAACTGCGGAATTGACTTTTCTAGTCAAAATTGTTGGTAGCCATTTTTAAATTTAATTTTTATTTCCTTGTTCGTTGTCAGTTCTATAAGCTCTTCTTCCAGCTGGGGTGATATTGCTATGTTGACATTTGAAAAAGTATCTAACACCCAGTCCGGTATTTCCAATTTCAAAATGTCATGGAATCTTTCAATGAAATCACTGTGAAGATTTTCCAAATGTTGACAGTAGACGAGCAAGTCATCGTTGTTGCAGAATACTGATAAGTTGGGAAAATTATGGAACTCACGTGTGCCGATACTCTTCTTGGTTAAGATTAGCACGCACTTCCGTGTGAAAGATCAATCTGTTGAAATCTTCATGATTAGCAACACAAAGATGATTTAATAATCTGTCATTTAAAGAATTATTTCGGATTTTATTGACTACTCTGATGACATGTTGCAATGACTGATACAGTCGTTCACTTAAATTTCTAGGAACTAAATGCTGTCGATGTATAACGCAATGTACAGTAATCACACCAGGAATTTTGTTTTTTAAGCACGACATGAAGCCTTTTTGAAACCCTGTCATAGCTGGAGCACCATCTGTAGCAGTTGATATAATATTCTTCAAAAGAATTCCTTTTTCATCACAAAACTTTTACAATGTTATAAATATGGTTTCTCCTTTTGTGTCTGTCTCTAAATTTCTAGCAAATAAAAGTTCTTGACATATTTTTTCATCTTTAATGAACCTCACGTAAGGCAACAACAATGCTTCATTAGTTGGTAAAGTGGACTCATCCAATTAAATTGAAAATTGACAAGTGTTCAGAGGAATGCACAGTGACTCTTCAATGTTTTCAGCCATTTCATCAATTCGTCTTTGCACAGAATTATAGCTCAAAGAAGAATTTCGAATTATATCTGCCGCCGGTTTATGGAGCACAGTAGTTATAACTTCTTTTATCGCCGGCAAAATTAACGCTTCTCCGATGGTGTGTGGTTTACCGGTTTGAGCAATTAACAGAAAGATATTGTATGAAGCTCGAAGTCCATCATCATCTTGCTTAGCAGCCATCGAAAAAAGTTTCGATATACTTGGCTGAGCATTATGCTTTTTTTCCAGCTCTTGAAAATAGGGTACATTTTTGTCCTTCTTATCTGGATGCATTTTATTTAAATGATCTTGAAGTCCTTAAGGCTTCATCGCTTCGTTTGAAAATGTTTTTGAACAAAGAAGGCACAAAGGCAAAGATGAGTTTGTCGAATTTTCTATGAATCCATATTTAATATATTCTGCACTGTATTGCCGTTTCTTCTTTTTTGCTTGCGACATGGCTTTTTTTTAAAAAAATATGTAAATAAAGTGTTGAACTTAAATACTCGTTTAAAGATAGCGTGCGAAACCACTAATAAAAATATAAGAAAAATTGCGAGTTTTTATATAGGATTTAAATACAGCAAGCACCGACAGGAATAAGGTAAACACACATAAACTCGTTTATCTCTTTCGACGCTCAATTGTACTGAGCAAGTTAGGACAAGTATCGATGAACCAGCCGATTGCTACGACATACAGTCCATTTTCGTATTGCAAAACCGCCACCTATTGACCATTCTATTCTGAAAAGGGGCGATACGCTGGGATGGATGGATACGCCGGATTTTTCCTCAGACCGGTTTTTCAGTAGCACGCATGTTAAGTAAACATTTCTCTTTTGTCTCAACCCTATTTTGATGAACTCGAAGTAGACCTGGCGTATGCGAAAAAGCGCTGAAGGTTTCTGCAAACGAGCACGGAAAGTATGGTCATCCCACTATGGTCTACGGAGCACAACATGATAAGTGCACCGGCTCCCGCAGTTAGTCCCGCAGCAGTCATCCCCGGAATGTTTGCCACATTTGGCAATTCATGCATTTACACAGCTGTATGCTTTTCGTCATTTTACAACGTACGTGCATACGGCGTGCGGTCTATTTACGAAATCTGTGTTAAGTATTTTTAAGTTTTTATACCATCATACAGGGTAGGAATATAAACTAAGTATTCGTTATTGTGTAGTAGGTAGGTTTTAATTCTAGTGAAATTTGAAATATAAAGTAAATCAAATTACAAATCTACCATCGCCCCCTAACCCATGTCAACGCCCCCCATTTTTTTCTGGGCCCCTTAACGCCCCCTTTAGGTCTCAAACGCCCACAAGGGGGCGTTATCGCCCACTTTGGGAAAGACTGAAATAGAGGCATATATTTTCTCCTTCTTAATAAATTAATTCGTTTCTTTTTTGCTTAAGTTTAAAAAATGTATACTAGCAACGTGTAAATAATGTATTTTTATTACAGTTTTAATTATTTAAAATGTAATAATTTATATTTAGTTTCAACAGCTTTTACAACGCTCTTATATACCATGAAAATACCTAAATTTTATATTACAACGTTTTATAAACAAAGTAAATCCCAATATAGTCATAAATACAGAGCTATTTTGTAGCAGTTAATTTTTCGGTTTGCAATATTTATTAGTAGGGGTAGCCAACATCAAAGATGACGACTCTTGGCTGAAATACTTCCGATTTTGATCTTTTACAGGGTGACAACTTTATACTGTTGACAAAATTGTACTGCTTTTGAGTGGCTTAATTCATCTCCATCACTTTTTATAATAATTTCATTTGCTTATGAGATCTTAACGTTAGTAAGACAAATAGGTAGTTTTTATTTTCTTGTTTGAAACCAACGATGACAAACCAACGACGACAAATAATTGCTTTATTTGAGGCTGGGTTAAAGCTAATTCAGATTGGCAGAAAGCTAAATATCCTCAGACAAACGGTATCAAGTACTATAAAATGATTCTTGGAGCTTGGCAATGATGATGATAGACCACAGACAGTAATGATGTAGTCAGGCATTTGTGAATCTGGAAAAACTTCCTTTGTTTTTCATAGGTCAAGGCGTCAAAATGATCAAGACCGTGTACTACAATGAGATTTTACTGTCGGTTTTATTTCCTTGGGCCTAAAATTTTTTTAAAAATAGTATCTGGACACTTCAACAAGATTCTGCCCTTTTTCATAGAGCAAATGCAACGCAAAACTGGTGTCAAGCAAATATTCCAGTTGACCAAATACCTGTGGGAATGGGGCCCCCTATTCGCCTTCTTATATTCAATGGACTATAGTGTTTGGTATATTCTGCAATCTAGAGTATGCTTTAAGCCGCATCGAAGTTTGGAATGCCTAAAGGCCACCCTTCAGAGAGAATGGGCTGAATTAACACCTGACGAACTGCGGTCCATTGCAGAAAATGTTACGCGATGTGTAAGGCTCTGTATCGATGCCCAAAGGAGCCATTTTGAAAATACTTAAATATATTGTATCTAAATAACAAATAAATTAAGTGCAGTTAGTTTTTTTAAAATAAATTCCATGTTTTTAGTTGAATACAATATTTGTTTTTGTCAACAGGATAAAGTTGTCGCTCTGAATTTTGGGAGGCCGCGGTGGCATGGTTGGTTAGGCCGTCGTTCTCAATATCTGAAGGTAGTGAATTTGAATGCCATTTTAACCAAAGATCCGTCGAGTTCACCAAAGACGACTGAGGCACGTTAAGACTGGGGGTGGTCGCAATGTCCTCCAACCAAAATGATACCTCTTGGAGTGGCATGCCAAGCATTAAGGGTCTTCCGCATGGTCCCACTTCAAAATGATTAAGACTCCACCGCAACTGCTTCTATCTAACTGGTAGAGCCCAATTCAGGGTTAGGTAGTACCGGCTAGCATGCTGGTACAAACTTTTATTTTGTCTGTTATTAAGAACTACATTGAATACATTTAGTTAGCTGTGTGTTTAGTTTACAGATTATGTTAGTTTAAAATTGTGTGTGTGAAGCTTTAGTAGCTTAGTAACGAAAAACATTTCTGATTCTTCTGAATATGTTTTCAAGTTAATTTTTAATTTCATTTAAAATTAATTTTAACAATACGTGTTTTTTTAATAAAATATAAAAATAAGCACTATGATTATATGAATTCACCATGGCAGAGAAAAATATATTCCAATGAAATAAACAATATGTTGCTTTAAGTACCAATGAAACATAAATTATTTCAGTAATAAAAAATCTTATTAAAATAGAATTAAATAATCAACAAGAAAATTGGTTCAAGATTTCAATAAGGAATTTTCCAAAAATTAACATATTAGTTGGATAATTTTCCTTGAGTTAAACGTGTTGTTGTTGTTATTTATGACACTCAACAAGCCAAGCTTAAGTTAGTACGTTGCATCTTTCGTTTAACCAGGTCACTAGGAAGGTGAAAGTACTACTTTACTCTAAGTCTCTTCCGATAGATGGCTCCACCAGAGGGTCCATTTCTTCAATTTGCACATTGATCTGGAAGGGGAGGAAATTTTCTCCAGACCATTACACCCCATGTTAACTGCTCAACGTCCGACCACAGGACTTTCGATTCCACAGATTTAACGAGCACGTATACCTTCTCTCATAAATTATGTAAATGTAAGCCTTAACTATGAAAATTTGTTTCAGAATCATATTGGGTATGTTTATATGCTTTACATTAGTTTTAAAGCTGTTATACTTTATCACCATTCGGTGGGTTTATCGCATGTACTTGGTGGGTTGAATGTACTCAAATTCAATCTTCAGAGAATAGATTGAGACTTGCAGAAGAGAGCTGACACTATAATGTTGTTATTGTAATCTTATTCTACTTGACCGACAGAGATATCGATCAAATCCATGAAACCACGCAGTTCATTATGAAGGATGTGCGATCTAGCTCCTGCTGTTTCAAAACTTAGAGAAACCAATGATTGAAATATGTCCTTTGCCTCTTTCCTGCAAAGCATTAAGCAAGCTAGCCGGTGGGTCTTCGCCAGTTAGAAGCAGAAGACCCTTACACCTGGCTTGCCATCCCCAAAGTTATTGTTTCACATGGAAGATACTGTGACTTGTTTTGTGTGCCCTATCCTCCTTGAGCAAACACAATCAATTCGATTTCGTCAGGAATCAAACTCAATACCTTCTGATAACAAAAATGAACGCCCCAATCAATCAGCCAACTGCAGCTACCTATCGCTTTCACCGGGAGAACTTTAGCATAGATAAGACCCCAATAGACGTGCATGCAAAATATGGAAATGTAACATCCATCTCCTGATTTCAACAATGGAATTTCAACAATTTCAACAATGGATCGAACCAGAGCGCTTCTGCTCTGAACAGCATTATCCTATCACTTTGTTGCAGTGAGTCTTGCGAAAAAGAACTAACCGAAATTCGGAGATGAACACGAATAAAAGCATCTCCCTTTAGATAAAATTCATTGCTTTTTTTAGTTCATAAACATAACCATTGGATAAAAAAACCCTATTAATTTGGATAAGACCTAAAAGCCTAATACTAGAAAAATAACTGCTTAATGCTATTCAATATATGATATTTTCTTTATTACGGAATTCTTCAGAAATAATTATCTTTAACAAACAGTAAGATAAGAGACACTGATTGCGTAGAGCGTTGCTGACATTACCAACATGTAGTGAGTTCAAATACCGACTTAACCGATAATGCGTAACGTTCGCTTAGGGTGGCCGGTTACTTTCAATATGGGATGTGTATAACATGATACTCTGGGAGTTTACTGCCTATAAATGACGAAGCCCCTATCTTCAGTTTCCACCTAACTGGGAAAAGTCCAACTCTGGGCTAGATGCAGAGAAGTATGTTGATTATGCAGTATGAGATTATGTATGATTATGAAGTCTGAGACGATGTTTGATTATGATGTAGGAAATGATGTATGATTGTGAAGAATGAGATAATGTTTGATTATGAAGTATGAGACGATGTATGATTATGAAGAATGAGATAATGTATGATTATGAAGAATGAGATGATGTATGATTATGAAGTATGACATGACGTATAATTATACAATATGAGACGATGTTTGATTATGAAGTATGAGACGATATATGATTATGCAGTATGAGAGAAGTACGAAGAAAGAATAACATACACCAATTTTTTGTTTCTTACATTGAATTTGATTTCGGTTCTTAAAAACTAATTTATCAAATAGCATAAAAAACAGCAGTTGCATCCAAAATAATGTTTGTGTTCTCAATTGAGAATTAATTACAAACATTGATATTCTTATATATGTAAATGGGACCTCACAATAACTTAAAATAATTATTAGCGATATTCACTAAAAATATTCAATTTATCATTTAAAAAAATTGTGTTACAAAAAATGTAAATAAATTAAATTTCATGAATGTACTATATATTTGTTCAAATATTTCTATTATTGTGTATATATATATATATATATATAAATTTTGAAATTAATATCTTAGCAGCGCTAATTCTCTAAAAATGGTGGAATTCAGAAATAGATTTGTAAGTCGCAGGACAGGTTGGCTACATCTGGCGATGTTTTGAGTGATTTGGCGACCTTTCTGGCGCCGATATAGAAATTAACATTTTTGATGTGGCTAGTCAGTAAGATCTATGATATGCCATGTATGCAAATATTCCTATAGGAAGCATATGTTACCATGTGTTTCCTATAGGAATATTTGCATACTTGTAAGATCCATACTAAAAGGCATAGATATCAGCCTCAGCCAAGAAGTGAGTCTGTTAAAAATTTAGCGGTGAGTTGAATTATCAGTAATAAAATTTGCTGTCTTTTTGTGTTTTAGAAACTATTTAGTTTTTTTAGCGTGTGAAAAGCTTCAGACCAAAATCATTGTAGTTATTATGACTAAGAGAACTGCGAATAAAGTTTTGAAGATTACTCTTTTTTTCTGGATTATCTCATTCTCTAGGTCATAAATAAAATCGTAACTATTATTCAATAGGACCATAATATTTCTAAGCGTACTGCACTATATTTTGCAATCGTTCAAAAGAAATTAAAAGATATAGAGCTGCAAAACAGTTTAGAGTTGGTTTTCATTAGACATTCAAACAATTGATATTTTGATAGACATAATCATTAATTTTAGCGTAATGATTTACATTATCTAGCCTATTTCTATTTGCCTGAGAAATTGTCTAGTGCGGATTAATGTCATCTGAATCCGAAACCTTGGAATTGTCCTGCGAATCATCTCTATTGGTTGAATCACCAATTTCATTTTAATTTTGCTGTTTCCAGAAGTTTGAATTACGATCCTCATTTCGAGATGAATCAAAATCGGAAGAGAAGTTGGCGGGAAAAATCAGTGATGCATCGAGAGAAACTTCAGTTTCCAAATTAACAGTCGTAATTAATGCTCCGCCAGGAAATGAATAGTTACTCGCGTATGTCAATCACAAATTGAGTTCTGTTGAATTTCCTAGTAACTGTTTCGAGAGGGATTGTATTACTGGATTCCATAAATTTTTAATTCAAATTAAAAACAAAGAAAATGACAGTATTATGTAAAATTATAGCTCCGTAAAATGAGATTTTTGTTCTAAAAGGAGAAGGAAGAAATATAAAGAGAATGCACTTATTTATGAGCCGCCCAACTTGTCTTGCTGGTCAACGTGTCTGACTGCGGATAAGGAGGTCCTGGGTTCGAATCCCAATTCGGGCTTGGATGTACTTTTCTCTCTATCTATCCTGTCTTTGTCCTTTCCTTGTATGAATGAAGTTGAGAATGGTTGCCTATCCTATAAAGGGGTCCCTATGGCATGTGTGTTCTGAAGATGTCGGACTCCTCACCTAAATATGGCTCGGTTGGAAAAGTGGAGCAGCGCACCCTATATTGCCAGCTTAGCTGGGCCACGACAACAACTTATTTATGAAGTGCTTTCTAATAAAACTTTGATAGTTTTATGCAAAAAAAGTTTGATCTATGAAAATAAGGATTAGAAATATCCAAGTATATTTGTTTATAAGTTCCTGGCTGGCCACCGTGGCTTGATATGAAAAGGTGTTCTTTCTCGATATTTGAAGGTGGAGAGTTCGAATCCCAACACAACTGAAAATCCATCTGGATCCAGAAATGCGGCAATTGGGGTACATTCATTGAGTCGTGGTCTAAATGTCCTCCATGTGCAATGATACCTATTATGAGGGCATGGCATGTTTGGGAGATTTTGCTGCGTCTTTATGTCTAAATAAAGGTAACTTGTACACTTTTGGAGTCGAAGATGGCTTTCTTAGTGGGTTCTCTAGAAGACAAACGGCCATTACTTTCGCCCTTTGCAGTATTTTAAAGGTTTAAAAGGATCCTAACAGCAGGGCACATTATAATTCTTATAATATTTTTTTCAAGGGTGGGCACTTGGTTGACAAACCTTATGCCGCAACAAGACCAGAAACTGCTAACTCATATGTCGTTACCCAGCGGGCACCTGTGAACCAAGTCACGAAGGCGAGTAGCGTTACCCGCGCCATGCCACCACAAACCCGTTTATAGGGTGGGCCACATTCATACAACATCACAGAAGAAAGGACAGAGAAACACAGAAAGAGAAAGAAACATCCATGCCCAAGCCGGCATTCAAACCCGAGACCCACAGCTTAGGAGTCAGGAACGCTAAGCACTCAGCCATTGGTTGGCTCCTATAGATTTCACTTTATTTAATGAAAATGAGAGAAGAAAAAAAGAAGAGCCTATAGCTGAATAAATGATTTTATATTTACTTTTTAACGATTTTTATTAACAGTTTTAAATTTGAACTTATGTGTGGTTAGTTTATTGATCACTCAACCAGAATCTTATCATTATTATACCTAATTGGACAAATATTTATAGTTTAAAGTGAATTTCAAACCATTGCAAATATGCACGCATAAGGCAGTTATCGAACCCACAGACTTTTGAACTTAAAGCCAGAAACTTAAGCATTCAAGTATCTGCTTGGCTAATATATGAATGAAACCGACTCATTAAAAAGAAATTATTTTATGAATTCCGTGAAGTTAATTATTTTGTTCATTATTTTTATTATAAATATTTTCAATCTTTGCTTAGTGTTGCTTTTAAATTTTCACCATTATCCAAATTTTACGTTTAGTTTCTTAGTTCGTTTTGTCTATATCTATCTATCTATCTATATATATATATATATATATATATATATATATATATATATATATATATATATATATATATATATATATATATATATATATATATATATATATATATATTTACAATTTTATCTTTATTTATCTATAATACTATAGTAATTTTTTAATTCAATCATATTTTAAAATAAAGATATTAACTAACATATGCTGAGATCAATAATTCTTTAATAAAATTATTCAACAAAATAAAATAACTGCTATTGCTTGCATTGAGGCATCGTGTGTGAGCATTCGTTAAAAGTAAAAAATAAAAAGAAAACTTTTGTCTAACCCTAATCTCTCTGTAATGAAATTAGAGCTAAGAAAAACTGACATTACAATGTGCTGTCAGGGCAAATGCATTGTTTTTCGAGCAACAGTTTATAGGGAATCAAAATCACTCACCTAGTCGACACGTGTTCGCATAGTAGAACTGTAAGCAATTTGTATTTGTTCCCTGCAATACCGATAAAGCAATTTTCTTTCAAGTGCAAACATCATTCGGAAGATGGCGCTGCATGATCCATTATTTCATTGGCGAAAGTTAGTTAATTCATAACTATTTTTTTCCTTTATTTATATACTAAAGGTAGAACTATTCGTTTTTTTCTTAATAAATATCTTGCATGCTAATAATTAAAAAAATTTCAACAAAGAAAAACCGACATTAATGAAGCATTAATTGAATGAAACTTTTTCATGTTGGCAAACATAACACTGAAAAGTTTTCAATTTTATGATTTTTTTTATTTTGAAATTCTCATATCTTTTAGCTAAGAAACAATTAAAATATGTGTATTATTTAAAAATACTAAAAACTTCGATTAAAAATTTACACACACACACACATATATATATATATATATATATATATATATATATATATATATATATATATATATATATATATATATATATATATATATATATATATATATATATATATATATATATATATAACTATGTAAATAAATGAAACAAATGTTTTGATATAAATGAAATAAAATCTGACTACTAATTTACTAATCAAAAAGTTCCACAATTATATACATCAAAAAGATCAATTTAAAAATGTGGAGACACCAAAACAAATATACTTTAATTGATTTATACACTGCTGCAAAAAAGTAGAAGGACACTAGACATTTTTCAAATAAGAGAAGAACTTTGAATTTTTACAAAATAATTTCATTATCGCACTTATTTACAATCAGATAACTATATTGGTAACATGAAATAAAAAAATTATTTGCTTATAACAATTAATATAATGCAAAATAATTTCATTCATATCATACTGTGTGAAAAAAGTAGAAGGACAGTCCAAAAAAGAAAGATAAAAGTCTTATTTATAGGGAGTTCTTCTGTCAGTTACTTTAACTACTTCAAAGACTAGTTGCCATTGAATCATATGAGTCTTGAATTTTGGTTTGAGAAAAATTGTCGAAATGTAATTCAAAACTTCTCGAAGTTTGATCAAAGATTTATAATGCCTTTGGCGTAAGCACGCCGAACAGTTACTGACTATATATTTTCAACAATATTGAGGTGTGTACTATTAGCAGGCTATAGCAAAACCCGAACATTATTTGTTTCAAACCAATTTTTAACAACATTAGCCGTGTGAATGGATGCTGCATATTGTAGAAATATCCAATTTTCTCCTCCTAGCTCAGCGCCGAAGGGAAGAAGCTCTGAATTTAGAATTTGAATGTAATCCGTATGTTTCTGTCTTTCATCCAGAGATACTAAATTGGTCTTTCCAACATTGCCAACAGATATTCAAACCATTTAACTGCCTCCTTCTTTCTGTCTGGTAGGAGGAGGTTTCTTCTTGTATACCCAGACAATGCCAAAATGATATTGAAAATCGGGAACAAGTTCAGTATCCCCATATACTTGGCGACGCGGCGAATTTTTTGTCGCCAAGCTAGGCGCGCGTTTATTAAAACGGGAAATTTCCCTAAGTTCGATCGAAAAATATGCATTTCAGAAAATTTAAAAAGGGAAATAAATATAAATAATGGACTTACTTGATATGAAGTTAATCTGACATGCCGATTTATTTCGACTTATTCGTTTGTCACCAGTGTCACATTTCAGTAAAAATAATCATCTAATTTTACAAAAAAAGCATGCAAAAATATTTTTCTAAATACATACACTTTATAAAATTTTAAAAAAAGCATGCAAAAACTTATTTTTCAAATATATACATTTTTTAAATTAAAAAAAAACATGAATAAAATATTTTTTAAATATATACACATTTTAAGTAAATAAAAATGATATACGAATACAATAAAAAAATACATGTAAGCAATAGAATTTAAATAAAATAATTACACCTTCTCCAAATCCAATTTCCGTTAAAAATTAATTAATATTTGCAAATCCTAAATTAATTAATAATTTGGAATCCTGAGCAATAATCCATCATTATTATCTTTAATTTTTGCTAAAATAACTTGTTGATATTTTTCAACAACATTTGGAATAAGAGACATTTTAAATTAAAACAAAAAATAAAGTAATTGAAACAATAAAAAGATGATAATAAATTAAGAAAACGAAATAAGGAAAAAGAATATTTAACGGTTTTCAATACATAAAATATATCATTTAATAAAAAAATAAATATTAAAATTAAACCAAATAAAAATAATAATGAAAAAGAAATAGTAAAAAAGAAAAATTTACGATGTTTGGACACTGGCGACAACGAAACACAACAGCGGGAAATCCACCGATTCCAGCAGCAAAAGTGAACGAAATTAAAATGACTAGCAATTAAAACGTAGAACAATTAGCAAAGAAAGTTCTGGAAAGTTCTCGAAGTGAAATTAAAAGAGCTATTGCCACTAAAAAAAAGCACATATATAACGTAAAAATTATTTAAAACACGAGAAAAACGGAATCTGGCAAGGAAAAAATAAAAATAGTAACAAAAACTAAATTTGGTAACACTATAATAAAAACAAAAGCTGAAATCGGCAACACTACAACGTAAACAACGGTTACCAGATTTGGCGAGAAATCAGTGTATGGGGATACTGAACTTATTCCGAAAATCGTCCGGACCTTCTAAATTGAAATTGATTTGATCAGAAAAAATAACTGAAGTCTATTCAGAGTTCCATGAAGTGTTGTCTTTGACCCACTGTAGCCGATGCTCAATGTGCGTTTCTTTCCATTTAACATAATGTTTTCTTTTTTTGAATGTGAACGTATCCGTTCTTTTTATGTAGCTGTAAAGAATTCATCGTATTACATGTATGATTCCAGATGGGTCTTGTGCATTTGCAACGATTCCTGCATTTTTTCATGTTCTTTAAAGATTTTTCTTTGATAACATAGTGTTAATTTTTTTAGGTCTACCCATCTTTGCTTTCCTGACTCTTCAGATTTTACAAGAAATTAGAAACAGCGTTTGCATTGATGTGTTGGGGCTTTGCAATTTTTCTTACACTTTTGCCTACACCTTTACACACCACATTTTGCCATTTTTGAAATTTCCTTAAAGGTTAAACGTCATTCTACTTTTTTCACAGACCAAAATTCCGTAAGTACTATTTTGTGATATTTTAAGAGTGATAAGTAACTCATTCACTGGAAATATAAAAAAAATTAGTTTAATAAAATAAAAAAGAAAAATTGCAGTAATTTTGCTTAAATTTAAAGAAAAAATTATAAAGTGTGAGTGTCCTTCTAATTTTTTCCAGCAATGTATGCAAACATTACATGGCTTCAAAGTACTTCATGATAATAATAAATTACCATTTTTTCCTTGTTTCTTAAAATTAAACGTAAATATAATTTTTGCAAACGTTAAGTAAATTGAACTATCAATATAAATTTTTTTTATAAAAGTCAATAGGTAGACCACTTTTCCTTGAGAACCTAAAAGTTTCGAATTATTAAAAAATATTTGGAACATAGCTTTTAGAATCACAAAAACTGTTGAATGCATCTAGAAATTATAAAAATTGGATATATTTCAGTCCATAACAGAGTTCAAGTTTTATGAAATTTTTTTAATCAATTTTATACATTATATTAATAATTTAATAAATACTTATGAAATCTTGGAATAAATATTTTTAACAATACTGAACAAAAGTTGCTAAACTCTTAAAAGAAAATTTTAAAATTGGTTTCTGAATTTAGTTCAATATTGTTATACGCCATTCTAACTATGTAATAACAGTTTTTCTTAAGATTTAATTATATGTTATCACTTTTTTTAGCAAGACTGATACTCGGTATATAGTTTTAAGAATATTTAATTTATAATTCTATATTAACCATTTGTCGTGTTGTCGTGTGCCAGCTAGGCTGGCAATATGGGGTGCGCTGCTCCACTTTTTCAACTGAAGCCTATTTTGGTGTGGAGTCCAACTTCTTCAGTACACACATGCCATAGGGACACGTTTATAGGGTAGGAAACCATTTACAACACATTCATACAAGGAAAGGACAAAGACAGGATAGATAGAGATAGTACATCCATGCCCGAACTGGGATTCGAACCGAGGGCCTCCCTATCCGTAGTCAGGGACTCTGACCACTAGACAGGGCAGGCGGCATATTAACCATTAAACATAAAATGTTACAAATGAGTGGCAAACCAACCAACCATCAAATTTCAACTATGATAAACTTACAGAAAATTCTCATATTTGAGTTTTTCACAAGATAAAGAGTTTTCTTCTCATATTTTGCATAGGTTACAGGCAACATAAATCACAATTTAGTATTAAAATTATAAACAAACCTCGCTGCTCAATAACTAAAGTGCAATTGGTAGGCAAATATTTATTTTTGCCATTAACTATATACCAGAAGCTAAGAAGATATACAACTGGACAACTATTATAAACTTTTTGAATTCATATTTCAACAGCCTTCAGTTTAAAGGAACTACGTACACACATTTTAAGTAATAAGTTTTACTTTTATTCAATATTACTAAATTTCAACTAATTCTATTTCATAGTCAATTCCTTTTTAACAGAAAGTAAAACCTGTTTTGATGAAAGTTAACCAGATTCATTAATGTCTGTCTTCCTTGTAGCTCATTAAGGTTCAGTGGCACAACAAGCTGCAAGTTTTTTTTTCATCCTCTCCATTCCAGAGCTACTTCTTTGGCCAGTTCCCAGATGGCCTATCCAAAAAATTTTCTTTCTTTTAGGATCATGCATCTAAAAGTTATTTTAGGTCATCCTCTATTCCTGCCTTCATAAAGTGTCCATGTAATATTCTCGTGGGATCAATTGTTTTCACATTCTAAGGAATAATAAATGACATTTAATTTTATGATGACTGCAAAATAACACAGAAAATACCAAACTGAACCTCAATAAGATATTAAATTCTTATTTGAAATAATTCAAGATATTCTTACGAGGTATAGTTTTATTTATAAAAAGCTGGATTAACAGTCTTTATTACAATACATTTTAGAGGCCAGGAAGCTCACACAAAAGATTGTACCAAAGCTTTAAATATAAGTAAAACTTCAAAAGATATTAAAACTTCATTTTTACAAGGTAAAAATTTAAAAGAACTATAAAAAGGATAAAAAAATTTCAATATTTTTTACCTTCTTACTCTAAGCAAACACATAAATTAAAATTTATAATTGAGTTTGTCGCTAACAGTCATTTTTTGCACACAAGGGATAATTAGACATTGTTTGTAATTGAGTTACATTAGTTTCTTTTAGTGTAATTGTGAAGTCATTAAATGGCTATATTTGATTCTATTAATTTGTGCTTGAGAAAGAATAAAGTTACTTAATGATATTTTATACAATCATAACACATAATATCAATATAAATTCTCATGTTTACCTTATTTCTGACAATTGATAAATTAGATACATTAGAGTTGTATATAAATATGAAGATATTTCAATTTCCTTCAACCTTTATCTTGACCAATATATTCCATAGAAAATTAATATATATAATTTTACAACAGACTCAAAATTTATCACCAATTCTTAGATTAGATTACTCTTTAAATACAAATTCAATAAAATCTTACAAAGAACAACGCATTATTTAGCTGATATAAAAATATACAAATTAAATTGTTTTGTAAAATATGTTTCACTATCAACTAGCTAAAACGTGTAAAGAACTTTTCATGGATTTTTTTTTTTAAACTCAAAACATTATAACATATAATTGATTTTAATAAACATTAATTTTAATGAGTATAAATGAGTTCTGAATAGGAATGTATTATGCATGCATTTCATCGATGATTTTTTCATCCGAATCCGGTAGTATCTTAGCCTTATGTTTATTATGATATAATGAAGAGAAATGAATGTTTTAGAAATAAATGCACTCTAATAAATAAGGTATGATATAAGAACACAAAAACTTTCATCTTATTTAAAGCACATCATTTACACTTGAAAGTAGATTAACCTGAAACTGGCAGAAGTGCCGGATAATCGAGGATTCCAAATTATGAATCTTTTTGGCGATGAAGAAATGCTGCCAAGATGACGTGCATACGTCACAATACGTGACGTATGCTATGGAGTAAATATAAGGTTTGCCAAAATACAGTTTTCTGCATAATTTGTTTAGGTTTCCATATCTATGACGTTATAAAATTCAGATTGCCATATACATAAGGAAATCCGCCAAAAAATCGCCAATTTGTCAATCGTCAAAAATCGCTCAGAATTTGGCATCGTGGATTTTACGGCATCTGTAGTCAGAAGTTTAGTATGCAATGTATTTTGTTAGGCTTAACTCTAATGTTGTATTTCATTTCTTTTCCAATTATATAACGCAAACAGAAAAAAATTTTAACAAATTGGCTTAAAAAACCAAAAAGAGAATGCAATAAGGAATCGACACAAACAATGGAAATTAATGTATGTAAAACTAGATTTTGTTATTTACGTTAATCTGAACTTCCTCGTTTAATTCCAATACTTAATATTCTTCACAAAAAGCTAAAGTATTGCAGAAAAACTTAATGGTAGTTCATATTGATAATGATATCGATTGAATAAATGGATATTTATATTTGTTTCCAAACTTACTTTCAGTCCATCAGAATATAATTCAGTTTGATATCGATCTGAATACTTTTTTTGTAAAAAATGAGTAGTTATAAATATTGCTAGCTGAACATTTTCTTAAAATAAATAATTAAATATTTCAACATTATTTAAAACTGAGAGAAGAATACTGGAATACGTCGTTTAAGTCAAATACTTGTAATGTATACACTGCACGTATAGCATCTAAAATTACCCATTTTTTAATGTTTCTGCTGGAGAGTTTATAACATTTAGAAATTAATGTGATTTCAAAACTTATATTTATTTAGAATATGCATCATGAAATACAAAAAAAACTATAAATTTCATTGAATAATGTATAATCAGCGTTAATTGTGTTGTATTGAATTTGTGGGATTTTACATAAATGTATATAATATACACACTAAAAATTAGATAATAAATTGATGAGATATGTATGGTACAACTGTTGAGAAAATGATCTAAATTTTTTCATAACATTTCAAATGAAATATTTAAATTTGAAATCAATTAAAATTTAAAATATTAAATATAAATTTACACATAAATATATAACACAATTTGTGGCTGTTTACTATCTACTGTTGAGATTAGAAATAAACAATAAATAATTATTTAATGTAAGTAACTTATAGAGTATTTCATTAATATACCTTCTCTTCAATAAAATTCAAATTGTTCAATTATCTAAATAGATTCAATTGAACGAGTTTAATCTTCAAATTGAAAGTTAATAAGTGTATAAAGTATTAAGAGGTCTTTATTTCAAAAGTAATTTTTTTTAAAATTTCATTTTAAAATAATAGTATTTTAGTTAACTTACAACTTTTTTTATTTAAAATCTTTTTCATTTGCAAATAATTATGAAACACAGTACAAAATACATGTAGAATTTATCTAAATATTAATGTTGCACATGTTTTCACATGTTTTCTTAATATTCGATAATTAATGAAATGCATAAATTAATATGCAATCCATGCATATTTAAAATGGAATCAAATGAATACATTACAATTATATTTAATCTTTTTCTCATTTATAAAGTAATATATTCCTTATGAATTATATTCTCATTAATTAAAAAATCTTTGCCGCTCAACTTGTCTAGTAGTGGTCAGCGTTCCTGACTGAGGATAGGGAGGTCCTGGCTTCGAATCTCGGTTCGGGCATGGATGTACTTTCTCTCTCTGTCTATCTTGTCTTTGCCCTTTCCTTGTATGAATGGGTTATGAATGGTTGCCTACCCTATAAACGGATTCCTATGACATGTATGTACTGAGGAAGTCAGACTCCAAACCTAAATATGGTTCAATTGGAAAAGTGGAGCAGCGCACCCCATAACGCCACCTTAGCTGGCCCATACGACAACAACAACAAAATCTTTAGTATCAAAAAAAAATTCTAAGATAGACACTTTATGTATAGTGAATTTTAAAATTCATTATTTCTTTTTATTGTCAGGGAATTATTTTTTTCGTTTTCAACCAGAAGCAACGAAATTAATATGTCAGTGCAATTTCAAAAATACTTGAAGGGAAATTTAAATTGCCTAATGATCGATATCTGCATTACATTGTATTACAATTTGAATTCAAGAAAATTCTATGAATCTATATAAGAAGCCTGTTGTCATTAATGGTGTTGAAAACAAAATATTCAACGAATATGTATTACATTCGAGGGTTTATACAATAGTAAAAATATTACTAGAATGATATATTCTGAGTATCTACTTAATTATAGAGAATAATTACTTTCCACAAAGCTACGATCGTCTTTCTACTCCACTCAAAACAACTGACAAAAATTGTTTCCATTTGCAACACATTTCGAAAGTCCGCCATTTTTTAGAAATGAAGCAGAAATTTTAAAACCAAATGAAGATTTTAACTTACCAGAGCATTTTTTATTTGTCGTGAGCCATGAAAATATCTGATTTATTTAAGATTGCACTCAAGCCTATCAAATTATCTGTAAAAATATTTTATAAAAATAAAAATAAATAAAAGATAAAAGTAAATGGAAATATATATGGAACAAGGGTTTTTTTTCAAAAGATGACATTTATTTGAAAATACGTTTCATGTTTTGTTAAAAAGTTCGTGTTGCTATATGAGTTTAGTGAGAAAACCATTGAAAGTCAGCCGACAGAATTTATACCTCGGAACATTTATTTGCAATTTTTTTAGAAACTTAGTATCATTAGAAACCTGATTAAATTAAAGGTTTAATACTACGTCTTTTTTTTGAAAATATTAAGTACACCTAAATTAGCAATTCAACATTGTGGTATATTTTTTATCATTTTTTTTCAAAACAGATAATTAGAAAAAATTTAGTCCATCATCTAAATATTAATCTTGTTCTATATTTCGTTAGATGCCAATTTTCACATATTTTCAGAATAAAATCTTATGCTACGCAGAAACCCGAAACTCCCCATGTTAGTTTCATCTGATTATTTTTACTCTATTGGAATTGTAAAAATAATTTTTTTTATTAATACAATATACATTTTATTTTTATTCCTATGTTTATTTGCGAATAAAAATAATTATATATGTAATCATTATTTAACGCTTAAAAACACACTCAAACATATAAAATTATATATATTTATAATTATAGCCCCATATTCGTCTTATACTCTTAGTTAAATATATGTTCATTATAAGTGAATTATAAAGATAAATTTATTTTTAAGTATCAATCTAGTATTTTTTTTGTATTTTTAGAATATCAAGTATCCTTTAATCTGATTTTCTCACTAACATTATTATAAAATCATATATTTTAATTACATTCACATAATTATTTAAATTGTATTTATCAGAAATAATATTAATTAAATTGAATGTGTTTATCCTTCTGACTGAGTTACTCATCTAATAAAGGACTTGTAAAAATTTTAAAATTTGCTATTATAAAAAATGTGTGGGAATAACTTCATAGTATGTTTATAAAAATAAACGCCCCATACTTTAATCACAATTTTAAAAAAGTTGCACAGCAATAATAAATCTTTCTTTATCTTTTATAGATATAATCAATAGATAAGAGAGAAGAATGCTTTATGGAAATTTTATGTAATTACGATTTGGGTTTTTCCTTATTTTTGCTGAGAAATTAAAACATGTAGCGTGTAGCATGTAGCTGGTTTAATAGGAACAAAGAAATAAGTTCCTTAAATAGCTCAAAACATTTTATTACAATTTTAGGTACAATTTGAGCACAACACAGATACACACAGATACTACAAATAATACTAAATATCATCTAACACATTTAAATTTGAAGAAAAAAATAAACATGAAAGTCATATGGACATGTCTCATACCGTCGGTTGTTGGAGAGGGACTGGCCTTCTCGTTGACGATGCCATGGGTTACGCTGCAGATAGAGGGCGCTACAAACATCTAAAAGTGTGCTGGCGTAATTCTTACGTAACATCCTCTTGATTATCAATTTTTGCTGTATTAAATATAATTAATTGCCTTTTTTCTGGGAAAATCGGTAAAATAAAGTTCTGTTGTTGTGCGCAAACTTCATGCTTTTTCTTTTTTTCTTTTATGCATTCATTATAAGGAAATTTTGATCCTCGTTAAATTTTTTTTTATATATATGTAGAAAATAATTTATAAGTAGCATACATTTTTTGTGATTACATTAAAAAATATTGATAATTTTAACTCCATTGAGACAAAGAATTGAGGGAATAATTTATGATGATATTTTTGTTTTTATAAGCAGTATCTCTTGTAGGAAATTTCATCATAAATTCTATATATATTATTTCTGTTGTAGAATAATGTCTGGTAAATAACTCTTGTAATAATGTCAATTCACATACTCTAAATGAATCTATAACATGATTGTTTTATTCCTTTTTTTACATATGCAAATAAACAAAATAATATGAAGATTTTTTATCAATTACACAACTCAAGGAATTAAAATGTCTTCTCAAATTATCATAATTTTAATTAGTTTTAATAATTTGTTAATCTGAATTCTCATATAAACAGATGATAATAATCTTCATGTTTTGATTTATGCGTTGATGGTTTAAGTTTTCTTATAATTATATCACTGTATGTAATTTGTTTTACATCTATTTTGGAAAGTACTTCATTAAATTTAAAATAAGCAATCACATTATTTTTCATCTTCTTAATCATACTTCTGAATAAAAGCTTTTATAAATGTAAAACAGTAAAAATAATTTTTTATATTCATATATTAACAATAATTCATTTATTTATTGCAATAATTAATTGTAAAAATAATACATTTTGAATCACAGCATGGAAATAATATTTTCTAACCTATAAATAGAAGCATATTAAACATCCTGTCTTTCAGGTGTTTGATGAGTTTATTGAGACTGAAAAAAAATGTGAATAAAGATTCTAAAAATTATAAAAAATCATAGGAAATTAATTTTAAGGAACAATGCAAATTTTAAGGAAATATTTTAAGGATAATGATAATTTCTCTTTCTTTCAATATTTTCTTTTAAATTTCATAGTAACAAATTTATTGTAAGATTTTAAGAATTTAAAGCAGACATTAAACTTATGATATAGAAGATTTAATTCCTATTCCTTATTTGTTTGTTTGTATAGATGCAAATTTATAAAAACTTGTATTCTAAAAATGCCTTGTATATCAATTGTTTTATTAATAATGAAATATTTATTAACTTAAACTTAATTGTGCATCAAAATTCACCTAATTGTTTTATAGTTTTTATAAATGATTCACATTTAAATGAAAAATTCGCGCGTCTTTGTGTGTAAACATGGCATAAAGGATCGATTTTCCCTTAATAATATATTGGATGCATTTATAATATTTTATATTTAAATCGTCTTTACACGAGGAAGGTTGTAAAACTTTAACTCCTTAAGTCAAATCAATTTGATACATATTTAGAATTCATATTTGTTAACTATTTTCAAAATCATACAATTGCATACAAACAGCTTTGTTATTTTTTCAGTTTTTGCATTTTAATTTTTTTATAGTTTGTAAAAAATTTTATAGTAACTGTTGGCATGCTTAAATTGGTGTCCTTGAAAAATAGTAAATTAAACATGTGGTGTCTAATAAATTTACTTGTTTACTACTATACTTACTTTCCTTTAAAAAAATAAATATCAATTTATAGTCTGCAATTTTAACAATGAAATATGTTTTATATTTTAAAGTTTTATATTTATAGTATGATAGAATATATAATAATTCATAAGTGCTACTTTAATGTCGCGTTTAACTGAAAGAAAATAATGGTTTTGTAAAAGCAAGAAATTTTTTCTATACAAATTAACATAGACATAAATGTCTAAACTGACATAACAACGCAGACATAAACTGATATAGCAATGTAGACATAAACTGATATAGCAACGTAGACATAAACTGACATAACAACGCAGACATAAACTGATATAGCAATGTAGACATAAACTGATGTAGCAATGTAGACATAAACTGATATAGCAATGTAGACATAAACTGATATAGCAATGTAGACATAAACTGACATAGCAACGCAGATATAAACTGATATAACAATGTAGACATAAACTGATATAGCAACGTAGACATAAACTGACATAACAACGCAGACATAAACTGATATAGCAATGTAGACATAAACTGATATAGCAATGTAGACATAAACTGATATAGCAATGCCGATGAAAACTGTCGAGCTCGAGACTGCCTTTACGGAGTGCACATATAAAAATCACCGTCACATTTATTCCTACTTTGATTTGTCGTTATGCTTTTTTGGCAAATAAACAATATTTGTCACTTGCAAAAAAATGTAAGTGTTATTTTGTATATAATATATTAAATTTTAATTAATTTTAAATGATTTAAAGTTTATAAATCAAGACTAAATAAATGCTGAAAGAGGAGGCCTGATTGATGAGGGTATCATTCTTCCTATCGGAGAGTAGTGAATTCGAATCCCACTTTGACCAATAATCCGTCGTTTTCATTTGAAGCGGCTAGACTACTGCTCTCTGTAAGTCCGCGTCGCAATGTCCTTCAAGTGAAATGATAACTCTCATGGATTATAATTTCATTTGTTTGGATTTCGCTTCATTAGGGTTACAGGTGGGAAGTTTTTTGTACGCTTGGTCCATGCTTCCAGATGAAGAAGATGCCCACCGAGCTGATTTCGCCTGACTGTTGGAGCCCAAGGCTGGGGGCTACTTCTAGAGGGAGGTCTGCAGGTGTAACAAATGTTGAATCACGCTAAGTAATATCGTTGGTTTTAATGTCGGTAAATATTTGACTCTCTTAAATTTAATTCATTCATTTCATATACATTAAATATGTAACTGAATTATATTGAAAACACTATGTGAAGAACAATTTAATAATAAATTATTGAAAAATGAAATAGGAAATATTATGTGAAAGATATTTAAATATGATACCAAAAACAATTTAAGAAATCCTTGAAAATATTATACAAGGTATCCGCGTAAACCACATGTTTCATATAATGAGATAATTTAATAAAAAAGAAAATGAAAAATAATTTAGGAGATATTAAGTGTAAAATTATTTTGCACTAAGGAAACATTTTGTAATTTATCATTGAGATATAAATGTTTTAGATACATTAAATGTGTGACTGAATGATTTAAGGAATATTATGTGGAAAATGTTAATTATTAAGGAAATACACTATTCATTAAAAATAATAATATTTAAAATATGTGTACATTTACCAAAACGTGTGACTTCTTTATAACATGAATAAATGTATATCTATATATTTTCGCACAAAGAAATTCTGTTAGGGAGTATAGAAGAACAGAATTAATGCAACAGATGTTTTCCACTAGCATATAATTCTCCTATTATTTTAATGCATACACTCATATATTTTATAATCAAACTTTACTCACTTCAAATAACTTTTTTACTTCATTTTTTAATATGGGGAAAAATGCGCAAGTATAACCAAGCATCAAAAATCAAAAATGTTAGCAATGTTTTGAGTTACGAAAAATTAATTAATTAAATAGCCTATTGGAATATTTGAATTCCATTTAAAAAAATAATTATTTGTAAATTTTCAGAGAGAACATTATTCTCTTATACTTACTCCAAAAATTGATTCTCGGGACATTCTATTCTCTCTCCCGAAACAATGGGACGATAACCTGTTGACAAGGCAGCCAATAATAGTAGATTTTCATGCTTAAAATAAAAAATTTACGTTAATATAATAACTATGACGCATTAAAACTAATTTTTATAGAATTTATTTTTAATATTTTCAGAGCTCATCAATTAAGTTATTTTTCCGAGTATATAATTATAATACTTGAATGTGGTAAAACAAATATTAAAAGATTGCATATTGCATGTAATTTTTCCATCGTAATATATATGTAATCTCGATTATATTTTTATTATAGTACCAGTCTTCTAGTATCGATTTACAATCTTTACAGCAATACAAGAACACGAAATAATGTCACTTTGCGAAAAACCCAGTTGGTATGCCATTTTGAGCGTTGAAAGTGCGTGGGTGTTTGTCACTTAAGCAGAGGCAAAGCAGAAGACTTCTAGTCTAGGTCTACCATTCCTAGAAGTATCATTTCACATGAAGGACATGGAGAACATGACCTATTTTACGTGCCTTAGCCTCCATGTGCAAACACGATGGATCTTTGGTAGGGTTGGGACTCGAACTTACTGGCTTTCGATAACGATAACGAACATCTAACCCAATCAGACCATCGTAGTCGTTATATTAGAGTATTATATTAGTGAGCTGATTACGTCGTTGCGTCGTTACTCTTATTACACTTGGACAAGCCAAGTTCACTATGGCTTGCCATGCGAATTTAAGTCAATTAGCAGCGTCTTTCGTTTTAATCAGAGCACCACGAAGGTGAAAGTACGTCTTTGCTCGTTTTTAAATCCTCCGATAGATGGCAACAACAGAGAATTCACTCCCTCAATTTTGACATTGATCTGAAGGGAAGGAATTTTCTCCAGACCATTGCACCCATGTTAACTGCTCAACGACCGACCACATTGCTTTCGATTCCACGGATTTAACGAGCACGTATATCGCATGTACTCATTGAGTCTTTGTCGGCATTGGGAATCGAACCCAGTCCTTTTGGATGGAAGGACGATGCCCTAACCACTAGGCTACCACGGCCCTGCACTGATTATACATCAGTGTTGCTATATTTCTTAAACATGCAAAGTGAATGCACAGGCAGGATTGCTAGTCAGATTTATAAATACAGTTAATAATATATATATATATATATATATATATATATATATATATATATATATATATATATATATATATATATATATATATATATATATATATATATATATATATATATATATATATATATATTTAACAAAAGTATCCTAACTTTTACTAGATAATAAAAAAATAGCAGCTAGAGAAAAGCTTTGATAGCTTCAGTGCAATGGAATACATTCATGAATCAATAAATAATCTATAGATATTCAATCATAAATGCTGTAAAAAGTGAGCATATGACCATTTCCGTGCTGCCATCATGTTCTGACATGTTTACACTGCAACTATTCTACGATTGCCGTAAACTGTTGGAGCATATATTTGGCGGGGTGAATAGCGTGTTCATTAGCTGAAGCGAGCCATTCGGTTTTATTGCTCTCATTAGTTTGGAGCCGACAATGCTGTGTTTGCAGTGTGGCTTTCATTTAGGAAGCTATTATAGCTGGGGAAACACTAACCATTCAGTTATTTTCCTTTATTCACAATAGTGAAGCTTTTTGGACACGGAAATTTTCCCGAGAAATGCGACTCAGAATGTTTATCGTTATCAGAAACCAAAATATCACTTCTTTTGCTTCCTATCAAATTTTAAAAGAAATTTTTTACTTAGTTAATTTCTCAGAAAAATAAAATTTATTCATCAGTTTTTCATCACAATTCTTTTATTACTGAATGTTAAAACGATAATTCTTTTTGTGATTTCGGTTAAATATTGCTAAGCACAATTTGAATATATGAATATCAATCCATTTGGAATCGTTATAAAAGAGACTCTCGTTTTTACGAACCTTTCTCTTTCATTTATGAACAATCTCTAATTTATTAACTGTTTACCACTTCCCTAACAGAAGCAATAGTAGCCCCATAGATGAAAGGAAAATTTCAGTTCCAATTTGTGAACAATCTTTCGAAAAATCTCATTTTTGCAAATCTGCTTTCATACATTTTTGTTTGAATTTATTTCTTTATTATTCGACGTTTTATTCATATTTTATTTTGTGACTGAGTAACTTGGATCAATGTTATTATTGGAGAATCTGAATGGTAAATAACTAACTTCAACATTAAGAATTAATTGATCAATATAAGGAATAAAAAGTAGTTCTGGTATTAAAGTTGGAATTGTTTAAAATTAAAATTAAAAGAAAATTTTTAATTATTTAATTTAAATAATTAAAAATATTATTAATTAAGATATTTTACGATTAAGAAAATATTTTTTAATTAAGAAAATATTTTTTAATTAAAAGAAAATATTTTTTAATTATTTTATTTTAAATAAAGGAAAATATTTATAAATTCTAGGGTGTGATTTATGAGAGAAGACTTTGAGCTATTAATATGCGCCTACTCTAAATACTGTTCCCCCAAGATTTTCTGAAGCATCTCGCGTGGAATTTCTCCCAAACAATATAACTACTGATTTTACATGCATTCCAGTGTAATCAATAGCTTCAAGGGAAAATATCATACTTTTGGTCTTATCTTGGAATCTCACCTTATGAAATTTAATTTTTAAACGCAATGTACTCTTCCACGTGGAATGATTACTGATGCGACCTCATCTACAAAACAAATAAACAAATGAATACAAAACAAATAAAAATAAAATAGCAATTAAATGATTTATAAGTTTACCGTATTTTTTGAGAAAAATAACCCTGAAGTAGTTTTCTGTATCGAAAAAAAACTGTTTTTAAAAATGTAGTTTTGAAATAGAAAAAAAGTGAGTGATTACTTTATATATATATATATATATATATATATATATATATATATATATATATATATATATATATATATATATATATATATATATATATATATATATATATATATATAAAATTCTCGTGTCACAGTTTTCGTTGCCATACTCCTCCGAAACGGCTTGACCGATTTTGATGAAATTTTTTGTGCTTATCCGGTATCTATGAGAATCCGCCAACATCTATTTTTCATCCCCCTAAATGTTAGGGGTAGTACAGCCCTAAATGTTTTTTTATTTTATTTTTTTGGTTAGTTCTGTAAGTTCCTAATAGATGGCGGTTTAGCATCTAAGTTGCACAGGTATTCGGCAGATGGCGACGTGTTTATTTTTCTAGATTATACCATCTTCGAGAAAATTATCGTGCGCGCGCAAGCGCGTGGTTAAATATAGAATTTACATATATTTTCATGATGTATAATGATACTATAACAATTTTTCGTGAATCATTTTCATAATAATACTTTGTATTGTGTTATTATTGTGCAGTATTCAGTTTGAATATTTTTAATATTATAAATTGTAAAATAAAATTTTATTTATTACTGTTTTTCTCTACCAATTTTCATACCACCTCGAAAATATGTAAGTATTTCTTGATAGCCTTTTATTATTTTTTATTTTTATTTTATAATTTGATAATTATTAATTTATTCAGTAGAACATTTTGATCTAATTTATTTATTCAAATGATAAATTCTTTTAATTTTTTTTTAATTTCAGTATAATGCCGCGGAAAAAATTTTTAGTTTTAATATAATTTAAAATTAAAATAATAATAGTTCGATGTCAATGTTATCTACCTCATTTATAACAATTTATTTTTAGATGTCTTTAATTTATATAGTATATTTTATAAGTAAGTCACTGATTACAAACTATAATTTAATATAAGGTGAATAAAATGTATATTCAGAAAGTATATGTTGATTTGTGCTTAATTTCAAAATTTCGATACTTTATCTATTACTATTAAATTTTGGTGAAACGTTTTATTTTTAATCTCCTATGAATGAACCTATTCTAAATTTTTTTAGAAAATATTAATTTGATTGAACCCAAGAATTAGTAAAAAATTGATTCAATGTATTTTAAAAACTCAGCCACTGCAACGCGTGGCTGGGTC